>JAODJW010000045.1:7133096-7144716 GCA_026777045.1 Hyperopisus bebe
GTCTGGATGCTGTTCAGCCAAATAGCTACTTCAGTATTAGTTTAAATACTAGAACTCGTGGCCATAGGTGGAAATTAGCAGGAAACCATTTTAAAATGCATTTATGAAAACTCTTCTTTACACAGTGTGTAGTTAGGGTCCCTTTTAATGTACTACAAGCTAAAACCCTGGCTTCCTTTAAAGTAAATGCACGTATTTCATTTGGCAAAAACAAAATATCACAGTACTGTAGCAATGTAAACACAAAGCTGTACGTAAAAGGAACCATCACAGCGACAACACAGGGATCCAGAAATTTAGTCACTACACGTCTCATTCTCTCCCCTTCAGTTTCAGTGCACTCTACTGTTCGATGGCTGGATGTCTTTATCAGCTAGAGCTGCACTTAAACTTGACTCGGGTCGTCTCATTTTAAGCTGCACAATAGTTGTAAACGGCATACAATGTACACAAAACAGGATTTAGCTGCCCACAAGTAAGCAAGACATATGCCAGGTACTGAAAGCCCTGTACGTCCTCCATGTTCACATGTGCCTTACTTCATTCCCGTGAAGAATAACTAATTAGGAAGAGAGACATCGAAACGAAGAGAATCGGAAAGGAAAGGGTCACAAGCTAAATATGAACCAAACAACTCACTGATGTAGGCATAGCAAAACTTTGTTTATGACCGTCTGCACTAATGTGTTTGCAGTAAGATTAGTTGTCGGAGAGTGGTGAAATTTTTCTTCGTGTCTGGGGAAAAAAGATCCATGGTAGTGCAGATGGAAGGCTAAATCGGAAGAAAATTTTTGCGTTATTAAACGAAAACATGTTAGTGCAGACAGGCCCTTAGTGAATGAACTCTCCAGACTGAGGAATATTCCATCCACTGAAGTGAGAATGTACCTGAAGGCTGTGGAAGCTGATGGGAATTGGATGCAGCCATTATCCGTGTCACTGGCTCACCGAGGTCCAGGGCAGATTAACACACATCATCTCTCCACCATCACTGCTGGACCATGTAACCAGATCAGTGTTTAACAGAGAGGTTTAGACAATTTGATGTGATGTCAGGGAAGCTTTGTGCCCCAGAAATCACCCTGTCTGTGTGTGCATTCTGTAGGGTATCGAGATAAAACAGGGATATAATTTCAGATGGTAGATCTTCCTGAACCTTCCCCTGATTGGTGCGTAAGCCACCTTTCCTGTGTGATGTTATTTTGAGCAAATCTCAGTTTGTTTCCTAAATAAAGCATCTAAATAAGGTTGTCTGTGGTAGCAGTGAAAGCGGGCAGCTTGCTGCGCTGGTCACTTTGGATGAAGCACCCCGGGGTGAGCGCTGTGAGTCAGGGGTAGCCAGCCGGGCTCCTTGGCCGCCGCCTTCGGCCCTCAGCGGATGTTTTAAGGACGCTTCATTTTGGGAGCTGAGTGAGAGCCAAAGTATTGTGTTAATGGGCTCTGGAGGAGCAGGTGAGAGTTGAGGCGCAGTCGGTGTCCTGTACCCCAAGGCACCTGGAGCTACAGGCGTTCAGGCTGTCCAGCGAAGTCATTCACTCTCTAACTGCACTATTTAAGGCAAGCATTCAGGGGCCAGTGACAGCCCTGGTTCTTCTCCTCAGTCTCAGTCATGGTGCCTGAGGGCTTCCCATCTCCCCGAATGCTGAAAAGAACTAGGTTGGACTCATTGAGAGACCAGTTAGTGTGACTGCCTTTGAGTCCCCTGTGCTTGTTTCACTCCCTCGCTGCTGTAGGCCTGCCAGACCCTTTTGCGAAGGTGGTGGTGGACGGCTCTGGGCAGTGCCACTCGACCGACACTGTAAAGAGCACATTGGACCCCAAGTGGAACCAGCATTATGACCTGTGAGTGACTCATAAGGGGCGTCCTGTTGGATGAAGGGTCTGAAAGTTTGACTGTTCTTATTGGGTGCCGAATTACTGTTCAGCCAACAGTCATGTCATCAGACGGCTCTTAGGATTCATTTATCTATAGAGCACATTTAAAACTGCAGCAGTTGCCCAACAATTTAAATATATACAATTAATGGAATAAATAAAACAAACAACTCTTATAAAGTCAAAGAGAAAAGATGGGCTTTCAACCTGGATTTTAAAGTGACCAAAGTTCGCACATGCCCAGTATAAGCAAGTAGTCCATTGCGAAGCTTAGGGGCAGCTACCACAAAGGGACAGTCACCTCTCAGCTTAATTCTTGACTTCGACACGACCTGCACTAAAGTGATTGGGTAGAAGAATGTGGGATTAATAAACGTCCCATGTGGCCTACTATACCCCCCTCCCCCAAACTTCTGGTGCTGACCCAGCCTTTCAGTCTCACCCCAACTTATCCAACCCCATCTTCCAGATATATTGGGAAAACTGACTCCATCACCATCAGTGTGTGGAATCACAAGAAGATCCACAAGAAGCAGGGAGCGGGTTTTCTGGGCTGTGTGCGGTTACTCTCCAACGCCATCAGCAGGCTGAAGGACACAGGCTGTATGTACCCCCTGCAACCTCTGGTTCAAATAATAAACGTACAGTATATAACCAAGGAAATTCTTTTCATATCTAATGTTCATCTTTCCCGTCCTTTAGACCAGAGGCTGGATCTATGCAAGCTAAACCCGAGTGACAGTGATACCATACGAGGCCAAATAGTTGGTAAGCACTGACCCCTGCTGGCGAGAACACGCTGCCGCCGTTTTGCTTGGTTCCTATGTAGTGTTCTGTGGGGCTGCTTTCTGAGTTTGCTCTCCCTCCTGGGGATCACAGTCAGCCTGCAGACTCGAGATCGCATAGGAAGTGGAGGACCTGTGGTGGACTGCAGAGGACTCCTGGAAACGGAAGGGTGAGCCTCACGTGGGTCTGGGCTGAGCCGAGGCATTTTTATGTGATTAATTAGTGACCACGCTGGCCGCAGGCGCACTAAAGCTATTCCAGAAGCTGTAAAAGTCCCGTAAAATGCTTCACCATTGATTACGGCGTACTTGTATAGAGAAATGGAAAACTGATTCCCAGTCCAGCTGTTGACTGGTTTTCCTGGCTCATTTTTAGGTGTTGTTGCCTTCACAGGGAGATGCCTTCATAGTGCTGCACAGGGAGATGCTGTAGAATTCGTGTATGGGCTCAGGGTTGGGCTGTGGTTGAGCTGATTGCCCAGTTTTCCTGACGACCTCCACCCCCCCACCCCTTTTAGACCTGTGCTAGAGGACTCAGGCCCTGGACGGCCGCTCAGCTGCTTCTTAGAGGAGCCCCTGCCCTACTCAGACGGTCCAGGGGCAGCCGGCGGGGGCAGCTGCCGCCTTCTTGATTCACCCAATCATGAGCCAAGGCTCCAGCCGCAGCGAATCAGAAGCCAGGAGGGCCGCGGGGGGCATGTGCACAGCACACCTCAGAACCGGCCTCACGGGCACCAGTCCCCCGAGCTGCCCGAGGGCTACGGTGAGTCACAGGGACCCCGTGTTCACAGCATCCTTTTCAGGTGCTATTTGGGGCAGCCTGGCTCCTTCGCCTCTGACAGTCTCCCACCCGCATGTTTCCATTCCCCAGAGCAAAGAACCACTGTCCAGGGACAGGTTTACTTCCTGCACACACAGACTGGCGTCAGCACCTGGCATGACCCACGGATACCACGGTAACAAAGAACCTGGCTCTTTCTGTGTTAAATAAGCACCATGTGAGGGGGAACCATGTGACTGATGGATGGACTGATGTGGCTCAGAGTGCCCTCTAGTGTCTTAATATTGTTCCTCACTCAGGGACCTCAACAGTGTCAGCTGTGAAGATCTAGGACCACTGCCCCCTGGCTGGGAGGTCAGGAGTACAGTATCGGGAAGGATTTATTTTGTGGACCATAACAACAGGACCACCCAATTCACTGACCCCAGATTACACCACATTATGAGGTAATCCTACAGGGGGGTTTGATCTGCGTTTTTTGGTGACCTCATCTGATGTGGCATTGGCCCTGATCACTCTCATCTACCTACATCCGGATAATAACAGTATGATGTTTGGTTCAAGCTTTTTACTGTGTTGACAGAATGAAGTGCATGCTGGGTAAATCCAAACTAAACCCTGCCTGTCTGTCTCTTCCGCTTTGGCTGCTTGTGTCCCTGTCTTCATTGCCTGTCTCTGTGTACCCACGTGTGTCTGTGTCTGTGCGAGCCAGCCAGCAGTGCCAGGTGAAGGAGTCTAGCCAGGCCCTGCCTGCCCAGATGGAGCTACCCGCGGACGACACCGGCGAGGGCGAGCTGCAGGCGCGCTGCGAGCGGGACCTGGTGCAGAAGCTGAAGGTTCTACGGCATGAGCTGTCCTTGCAGCAACCCCAGGCCGGCCACTGCCGCATCGAGGTGTCCCGCGAAGAGATCTTTGAGGTACGCCGCTCTGACACACTGCCGCTGTAATGATTTCACAAATTAAATGTTGGTGCTTCAACTAGTTTGCCTTTTAATTGTTGCCTGTAGGTGTCAGTATTGAGCTATAAGGATCACTGATCCGGAGCTTACTTATTAAAATGATGTTTGTATTTGAATCAGTGTGGTCTCTCATGCTCATACCGATCCCTTACGGCTGCCTTATTTATTCGATTTAAGAATCCAGTCACAGTGCGACACTCAAATTGAAGATGCGCAGGGTTTGTCAGGTTAGCCCAGTCTGCAGAACGGGGGCTTATGAGACTGTTGTGCTCATGTCTGCTAGACTTCCGGTGTCTGGGTTTCTCATAAATATTCACGGGCAGGTGGACTTGGAATGCACTTTAGCACCAAGTGATTGGCAGGTGAACCCATGCTGCACTTATCCACGCTCATTAGACTTGGAAATAAGCGCGTGTGAGGTTTCCCATCGTCACGGAACCCTAGGGACTTTCAGCAGCTATGTGAGGAGGGAAAACTGAGGTCCTGAGGATTGAGTGTCTTGTTTCTGTCTGTGGACTTAGTAGCACATTTTATATATATATAAAAAATGTGTGTGTTTGATATGATGAGTGCCCAGAGAACATGTCTGTGGGATGTCCTTCAGGAGTCTTACAGGCAGATCATGAAGATGAGGCCAAAGGACCTGAAGAAGCGGCTGATGGTGAAGTTTCGTGGAGAAGAAGGCCTGGACTACGGCGGGGTGGCCCGGTAAGCGAGACCCCTGTCCCCGCCCCGCCCTGGCTGTGAGGGTGCCATCTTAACATTAACATCAGCTTATGGGTAATCTTGCTGTCTTTGCCTCTTTTTTCCTAGGGAATGGTTGTATCTGCTTTGCCACGAGATGCTGAATCCGTACTATGGCCTCTTCCAGTATTCCACAGATAACATCTACACTCTGCAGATAAATCCTGACTCCTCCATAAATCCTGTGAGTATCCCCTTTCCACTGTAAATACTGTGCCTTACAAATCTCCTCCCCCCCACTTTATGAGGAGTGTTGGTTGGTGCTCGACCACACATCACAGGAGCACATAGTTTACCAAACATTTTAATGCTGCTTTGCCGTTTAATGTGTGGAACAAATCTCCCTGCTGGCATTGGGGTCTGAGGCCCGCAGGAATGTGGCCATAGACCACGATCAGTTAAAAGCAGTGTTGTAACGTGAAAAGATTCTCATATATGGGTGCCCTGAAATCTGCCTCCAGTTAACTTGTTAAAAGTAGTAATGGAGCTGCACGAGATTGTGTTCACCAAATATGGACGGGGGGAAGGTTCTCATAGCAATCTGCGATAAAGAGCACATGCCTTATGAAAGGTGTCATTTCGCTATGAATTAGGCACGGAAGGCTCGCCCTCTGATCTGCCTGCCTTTTTCCAGGTAATTCTGGAGGTTGATTTCTTTTAGCACAAAAAAAAATGTGAAACTGTAAAGCAAGATGTTTGACACCTTGATGACCTTCTGCTGGGAAAACAGAATGAATGTTTTGTAATGTATGAAACTGTACACTGTGTCTCTGATATGGAATGTAGTCATGGGGGAGGACTGTGATGATAATCCCGCCCCCGCCACAGGATCACTTGTCATACTTCCACTTTGTGGGCCGCGTCATGGGGCTGGCTGTGTTCCATGGGCACTACATCAACGGCGGCTTCACGCTGCCCTTCTACAAGCAGCTGTTGGGGAAGCCCATCCAGCTGTGCGACCTGGAGACGGTGGACCCCGAGCTCCATAAGAGCCTGGTGTGGATCCTGTAAGTTGATTCTGACTCTGCACTAATCAAAAAGGCACCGCAATACAGCCGCCTTGTACAGTATGTGTTTGTGAACATACAGCTTGTGCTTTTTGCCTGTTATCGGTATTGCCCTGGTTCTAATGTGGATGGCTTTTCGCTTTAATAGCCGTACGAGCTCCCTGCTTAGACATGGTCCTTGACCTGAGCAGATGGCGTGTACTGACTCTTGGCGTGAGGCACGGCTCGGATTTAGAGGTCGTGGTCTGGATGAGATGGCACCGTCAGAGCCGCGGCCGAAAGGGCTTTGCGTGTTTGATTGAAGGACTCTCCGGTTTCAGGGAGAATGACATCACAGCTGTGCTGGACCATACCTTCTGCGTCGAGCACAGTTCCTTTGGGAAGTTCCAGCAGCACGAACTGAAGCCCAACGGGCGCAACATCCCGGTAACCGAGGAGAACAAGAAGGAGTATGTCAGGTGAGCCGGCAGTGTGGCTGAGCTGCCCCTCTAGTGTTCATGAGTTCTGCATGGCCTTTAAAGTTCTGCGGGCTTGTTTCTCATTCAGGCTCTATGTGAACTGGCGCTTCATGAGGGGGATTGAAGTCCAGTTCCTTGCGCTGCAGAAGGGCTTCAACGAGCTGATCCCCCAACATCTGCTGAAGCCGTTCGACCACAAAGAGCTGGAGGTGAGGCCCCACTTGTCGAGAACGTCTCGTTGACTACGCTCATGTCCCTCCGCTGATGCCACCCCGTCTGCCCTTCAGCTGATCATCGGAGGCCTGGGCAAGATCGACCTCAACGACTGGAAGGCCAACACACGGCTGAAGCATTGTGTGGCCGATAGCAACGTGGTCAAGTGGTTCTGGCAGGCCGTGGAGTCCTTCGACGAGGAGCGGAGGGGACGGCTGCTGCAGTTTGTCACGGGCTCCACTCGCGTCCCCCTGCAGGGCTTCAAGGCACTACAAGGTGGCTGTCGCATTAACCGGGCCTACACTTCCTGTACTTTGACTCTCTGACACTGTCGCTGCAGATACCCGTAGTGTTGAAGAGCTTTACTAAAGCAACTCATGTATGTAGCTGATGAATGTAGCAGCATAGATTCCCCCGACTCATAAGCCAATATTTTTTGGCTTATAGATCCCAATCCGGTAGCCAGATTTGGCACAGACCTGCTGTTCAAACTGCCGGTGTGCGTTTCCCTTTATGGAACGAGAAGCATGCAGTGAGCTTCTTAGGGTTAACGGATGTGGGGCAGTATTAACTGGAATGCATTTTTGTAAGGCTCTACAGGTTCAGCAGGACCAAGGCTGTTCACCATCCACCTGATAGACGCTAACACAGACAACTTACCGAAGGCTCATACGTGGTAAGTGTAACGTTCCTTGTCATGCGGGTTTTGGAATTTTATAAATATGTGGCTTAAAAGCATACTCATGCATTTAGGTTTTTACGACAGGCAAAAAGGACATAATAGTGCTTACGGTTTTAAATGTTAAGTACGTTTAATCCTACATTCTGCAGAATCGATATGCTAACTGGCTGATCTTCCAGCTATATGCATGCGGTTGCAACTTGGATCTCACATGTCTTCCCACCCTCCACCCCAGCTTCAACCGCATCGACATTCCACCCTACGAATCCTATGAGAAGCTGTACGAGAAGCTCCTAACTGCTGTGGAGGAGACCTGTGGCTTTGCGGTGGAGTGAGGATGACACCGGCTGCCGAGTCGCCAGGCAGTGACCGCATACGCTGGGGTGGGTTGGGGGAGGGAGGGGGGAGAGCATCGTAACCAGGGGTAGGACACCGGCCGGAGCGGGACCCTACCAGTGCCATCCAAAGGCGGTAGTGCAGTGAGAGCGAAGCGCTCTCTAAGGCATCTTGGGGGATGCCTGGGGGGGCTCCCTGCTCACAGCCGGGGGGGGCGTCTTAAAACGACGTGGAATCGTTGATGTCTGCTCAGAGCAGGGGAGCCATTCAGCTCATGGTTGCTGCAATACACAGAACCACACTCAACTAGTCTGTGTCAAGGAGCCCTTAAGTCCAGGGCTAAGCTCTTTGACACTGGGCCCAGATGAGACAAGCCAATCTACCTAAAGCAAACTCGATAGGAGGGGTTTAGCCGCCAAGGCAAAATACTTCAGTCACGTCAGTTAGCATTTTAGCTGTTGTATGACATCTACCTGTCTGTTTTTCTTTTGTTCTGCTTTTTTCTATATCCTATTTTAATATATTATGACAGATTTATACATTTTACTAGCACACGTTCTTCTGTAACTGACTCTTTTTGTTCTGTTAAGTCCTGTACTTTCACACAGCTGCCTGTCTGCATGTGTCATGGGACCCCAAACATAGACCTCTTTCGATGTTTGGTGACACAGCAGAGCTTCTCCTAGATGTCACCACCTGATCTAAACAAGAAAACGTTTGGGTAACGTGGGCAAAAGCCATCCACTGTTAGGGCACATTTTTAGGGATCTTGAAGGGCAAACAGTTTTCAGGATTTTAAGCTTGAATTTTAATTTTGTTTTATACTGATTATTTGCACATAGGAATGGTTTAATTCCCAGAGCTTTGCTTTTTTTATTCTCTAATTTATTCCTTGTCTGTCGTAACAAGGAGAAATGGTCACTCAGTTTAAATTTGTAAGTCTGTGTTGACGGATTCAGGAGACATTACGTAAACCAGTACCCCGGAGCTGGTTTGTTAGCTTTTCCCGAGAGATTACAGGTTAATTCCGTGACACGTTAACAGTATGTCAACTTTGGATCCAAAATCCATACTACTAACAGTACCAGTCTGTGTTAATATTCTGTGAATAATCTTAAAATCGTTTTAATGGAACATGACAAAGAAATTAATAGAATGTATTTTTTTAAAAGTTCAGGATATTCAAGGAGGGTTGAACACCACACTGCTTTTACCTGCTTGCTGTCACGAATGCATGAAATATTTTTTAAAATATTGAATCTGTAGTTAGACAGAATGCACAGATGAAAATGAGTTTATCAGTGTTGCCTTTCCTCTGGTTAAGCAGTCTGATGCACTCGTCCTCATATACCTGTGAAAATGCAGCAAACTCCAGATTTTAGGCGTGTCGTGAGATGAAAATCCGTGCTGTCCGGCCTGCGGCTCCCAGCCATGAGCAGCAACTCCCAGTAAAGCCTGGTGCCATCCGGCTGAGAGCGTCAGACCTCCTCTCTCCTCAATCCTGCTTGTGGGATGATGTCCTCAAAGCGGTGGACCCATGTGAATAACTTGGTTTCCCCACATAAATAATATCAGATCGATGAATGAAAGAGTGAAAAGGAGGTCTAAGATTTCAGTGTGCATTACCTACAAACATGGAGCCAGGCTATTGTATGTGTGTCCAAATGAGCCAAGTCCATCTTTATTTTTTTTCTGTGTTCCACAACCACTTGATTTGTATATTTTTTTAAACTAATTATTTATTACTATGTAATGTCATTTATGTATTGCTGCTATCATTGCTATTCCATACTTTTCAGAAAAGCTGATTTGTGAAAACTGTACACTAATCTCTGTATTTTATGTATAAATCAAAGTATTTTAAAACTGCTGCTATTATGAAAATAGGTGGAGCGTTCAGAGACTGATGGAGCTGAGTGCGAGTCAAGGCCAGGCCCCGGAGGTCTCCTTCATGTTTGTGATATATGCAATAAAATCCCACAACTTTATATTCTGCCTTCTTTGTTAGCTTGTCTTTATTTTAACGCTCAGCGGGTCAAGGTTGACCAATCCCTGTGTGTGGATCGGAGGCTGTAAGTGAATCCCAGAGTTAAGAATGAGAGGAATATGGGACCAGGTCGCTGTAGCAGTGAGCTTCGCGATTGGTGGCCTTTGACAGTACTTGGCGGTACCTGCACACAATTCAGTGCATTACTAAGGTCATGGCTGTAAACAGAATTGCTCTCTATTCCTTGAATAGTGGTAAAGGTGTTGACAGATTTGGAGAGCGACAGTGACGTAAACTAAACTGACGGAAAACTTAACTGTTGACCGGCAGTACATATGTGCTAATTACCGCTAGTGGACTTTCCCTTCGCTTGCATAAATTCGCATTATGATTTTTTGCTGTTTTATAGTATTTTATAAAGTAAATAGGGTTGGAAAATTTTAAGTTCAGGGTTATGGGGAATGCATCGATACAGGATATGGAATGTGTGATACTGCTGATAATGAATAATATATGGAATATGTCCTTTTTTCTTCAGATAATCCATGCACAGAACACTGATATCTTCATGCGTTTCGACCAGTCATGCTGGTAACGCAATCCGCTGTGTTTGGTCACACTTTTGGCTCTGCTGGTAAGCATGGTGATGTCAGCGTGGCTAAGGGTTAGGTTTGGCTCTAGTATTTACAACGGGGAGCACCGGTTTGCAGTTGAACTTGGTTCTTGATGGCAGTGGAAGAGCACTAATATTGTGCCTGCCGTTCGGTAGTGCTGTTTAGGTTCTCAATGTCATTCTAACAGGGCACAGTCAAAGAAAATGTGTAAAGCTGTTTCTCTGAGTAGCAAGTGTATATTTTCTCAGAAAACACAATTAGCATCAGAATATATGCAAATGAACAATAAATTTCTTTCACGGGCATAATTACTGATTACTTTTCACACTAACCCCCTACCCACATTGGAAAAGCCAGGCCATCCTGTAACTGTTGCTATCTGCATTTCCTTCCTACACCCCTTCCCAGCCTGGGGAGGCGCAGGGCCCACGGCGAGCCGGCTAATCCGTGGCCCCAGGGTAAGGTAGCGTGGCCATGCAGGATACATTAGCCCAGGCTATGTGATCACATGTCCAAGATGGGATTTAGATAAAGTCTATTTCCAATTTTGGTTTAGCCAAAATGACGTATTTAGATGAAATATGGCTACATAACATTAAAAAAAATAGCATAATTTAGCCTATCATTATCTAGGCAGGCTTTCCTTTCGGGATGGCTCTGACCACTATGGAGATTTAGATGCCTAAAACAGCAGGTTCACAAAAGCCCTAGATGGCAGCTATATTATTAGTCAGATTACCGGGTTGGCCCCTGGACCAGATCAGGCTTGTGCACATGCAACACATAACGCAATGGACACCAGACGTTTCTTATGGCTAAGTTCTTCTGATCAGATAATCCGAAGTGCTTTGTGGGTTGAAGGCTTACAGTTAGTTACACCTGAATAACTAAAGATTATGTTGATTAAAACTACACTCAGTGACAAGAAAGTTAAACACCCAGATAGATGAAATGAATCTGCACGTGAAAGGTCATGTGACTATATCAATAATTATAATATCAGATCAAATGGAAAACAGAGTTGGCGGTATGGGCAGGCTGCCGGTCCCATGTCAGTAAGGTTTATAATATCATATCAAACAGAGTTGGCGGTATGGGCAGACTGCCGGTCCCATGTCAGTAAGGTTTATAATATCATATCAAACAGAGTTGGCGGTATGGGCAGACTGCCGGTCCCAT
>JAODJW010000045.1:7179639-7191043 GCA_026777045.1 Hyperopisus bebe
AGGGCAAGTCTAGTGAGGTCAGCATTTCTGAGGGTTTGGCTCCCTGGTGTATATTTAGATAATATTTGAGGCGCTGCAACCTCTTGTCTGGGAAGTAAATAAGGCAGCTGGGGGTTCACTGGCAAACAGGGGGAGTATGTGAAGATGTGAGGCTTCTTTAACATTGTCTGCAAGCTAATGAATGCTACACAGAATATTCTCCCAGTACCTAATGCTTACTACATCTCGGCCAGGTTACGTGGAACTCTGGAACTCTGTATTGTGTCTTGCTGAATGTCAGGCTAAGTTTCCTGATTCGTGTATCCGCAGCAGCATCTAAACACCCTCCTCTGGGGCCATTTTTCACTCCCACACTCTGACCTGTAGGGCAGCAGCATCGCAAACATGTCTGCCCCATCCTCAACCGGCTCCCGTTGTCCTTGCCAAAGACTGAAAAATTCTAGATTATACTTAAAGGGAAGACGATTTCACTCTGCGCCGGAGACTTTCATGGATTAATCTGTCAAACCGTGTTGTGAATATAATGGCCAAATGCAAGTTTCAGGTTTCATTGTCATGTGTTCTGAGGACAGTGGCAACATAGGGGAGAGGTGTATGGGGTACAATGGGCCCAAATAAGGGGCAGAACCACAGTGTGGTAAAAGACAAGACAATGCAGTAGAAAAACAGTGCAATATGGCAATATTAGTCACCCCAAGGCACTGGAGAAAGGTGAGTGGAGTTCATTTTTGGGGAAAAAAAGGAAGGAAGGAAGGAACCAAAAACTCCGAAATAGGGAGGGAAAAATGGTTGACTGGCTACCCCATCCCCCCCCGCCACCAGGCATGCTCATATTATACAAAACAGAAAGGCTTACTTTAATTATAGCAAGGTGCAAAGTGAGGTAAAATGTCCAGTCCAAAGTCCCTCAATGAGTTAGTTCTCAGGGCAGGTCTGTGTGAGTCAGCAGATGGTAGGTTTCTCCCACGATGTCGCCGATTGTAAACCGCATCTCTGATATCACGCCTCCTTGGTACTGAAATCAGGACTGCAGTACAGATGGTGCCAACCCCAGACACCATCCTGCCATGTGGGGAGGACAGCAGAGGCCGGACTCAGTCCGGGTGTGAGGAGTGAGCTCCCAGGCCAAGAGGCTCCAACATGCCGTGGTGCTGTTTGTGTTCAGTGCCTCGGACGCTTAGCGAGCTTTGCTATCTGCTGAACAGCTGGGGCCGATTTTTATTTTCATGGTCATCGGTCTCCCTAACAAACCATCTCGCACGTCATGGAGCACAGACAGCAGCAAAGGAGCTCTGATTTTATTTATATATATATTTATATATTATATGCATCTATATACACCTGGCTTTCCATTTTGCATGATTGTGATCCATTATTGTACGACAAGCCTGTTTGAGCGCCAGCATTTTTATAAACGTCATAATGTAATACAGACTGCAAATTAACGACCTACTCCCATAAGGAGAAGACTACAGGAGGTTTCCATTGCAGCTCTGTGGTTAAGTAGCCTCATTATCCAGTTTTAATCTCCTTTGCCAGAGACCGCATCCTCTGCGTCCTTCAAGGAAAGATGCGTCTGGAAATCCACTTGCTGTAGAAACACTGACGGCTCCAGCAGCCCCGTACTGAGACCTGCCGGTCCTACTCAGAAAGGGCCTGTCTTAGTGCAACGTGATCAATGACGAAATGCTGCACAGAGAATCAGACTCTATTGCCACATGACCCGAGCCGGTGCTGACACTATAACCATAACAGACAACTTAAATTAGGGCATAGCACAGACTGATAAATGTAAGACACAAAATATACAATAGAGAGGATTAAATGCAAGGTGTGTGATAAATACCAGGTGTCTGTGCAAAATAGAAGCAATGCAATGAAGAAATTTGACAGAGACACAAGACAGCATATATCTGCACCTCTATGTGTTGCAGACTCAGGTGTCCTGGTAGGACTTTAAGAAGGTTAGACTCAACAGACTACATCAAGGATGTAAAGGAAAGACCGGCTCCAGTCTGATGTCTTTTGGTCAGTGTTGAGCTCAGGGTGCCCATTATCTAGTTGGGGTGGTGATGATTCACAGGCTGTGAACACCCTGGGCCGGGGTGCTGGTCTGTGTCAGACCTACAGACGCGCCAGGTTATCTCCTGGCAGTGTTCATACAGCCTTTAAATTAAAGGAAACACTCCCCTGAAAGCATGGCAATAAAAGACTGGGGTCTGGCTCGGGTCCTGGTGTTACGGCATGATTAGCGCCCTGCTGATGTCAGCACTCCTGCTCACGTCCTGGACTGTCCCAGTCAACGTAGAAATTTAATTGTCTATTTCTAGATGTACGCGGTTCGAGGGCTCATGCTAATTGTCAGCACTGCACAATGAATTAAAATTTGAAAGCCTCATAAACATTTGTTAAAGCAATGCGTCTTAACATAAATACTTGTAAATAATAATCCTTATTTTGACTTAAAAAGCCATTGTGTGAGCATTTTTTCATTTTTAATTTTGTCATTTGCAAAAATCCCTCCGAAAGGCAGAAGATTATACTTAATGCCTTTTTATCAAACTGGATGTTCCACGAGAGCCTGAATTCAAGTGCAAAAATTGCTCAGGGGGTCAACAGTAGAGCTGCACTTGGGGCATGAATCAGGAAGCGAGTCTGTACCCCGATCGATTTGGTTACCTGCTGCTGAAAGTTAACAGGAATAATAAATGGGCAGAGAAGCTAAAGAAGTCAGTGAAATGGCCTTGGTTAGAAATGAAAATGCATCTTTGCTACCTGGAGAGTGCAGTGGCTCTTCATAAGAGAGAGACCCTGCTCTGAATCCAGGCCCCTGCTAAGCCAAAGGCCCGAGAGGTCTGTGGTTTGGACAAGGAAGATCATAGATATAAGTGAATGAATAGAGTCTGACGGTGAATATGTCGGCTGATTTTTCAGGGACGAAACCTTAGATACGGCTGCAAGCCACAAGGCATTTATAGAGGAAATGAAAT
This sequence comes from Hyperopisus bebe, assembly GCA_026777045.1. Classification (NCBI taxonomy): domain Eukaryota; kingdom Metazoa; phylum Chordata; class Actinopteri; order Osteoglossiformes; family Mormyridae; genus Hyperopisus; species Hyperopisus bebe. The sequence continues at coordinate 7,182,630 of JAODJW010000045.1, forward strand.
CGGGCTTAAAAACAATATAAGGTAATGTAACAGGCCTGTGGAAGGCTTCTGATGCCATTTATAATTATTATCAAAGCAGTTCTGCTCCCCAGGTGCCACGTGTGAATGCCAGTGGGTGACAGCTGGGCCAGATGCAGGACCTGCCACGGGACGAGAACGTCGCTTTAAGAATAGTGCTGATGGACCCCCTTATTGGGCAGCACATCTCCAGTACGTACTCAAAATGGGGGCGTCCAGTCCTCCCAATCTAAGAAAGGCCTTGGGGTCGTGCCCGGTGCCAGGCCTCAACTCTGTTTGGGAAACACGCCGGTCGTGGCTCTCATTGGCCACCTGATGCCCCTGTTTCCATGTGTCCTTCATCTCAATGTTTCTGCTCTCATTTAAGAACATCAGACATATTGCATTTTATATCCAGAATAACATTTGTATTCTGTGATTAATCAAAGTGACTTAAGAACTGTAATCCGATGCTTGAATCCTCGAGAAGTGTCATAGAAAGAGGTACAAATCACACTGCTGTGTTCCCTTGAAGCCGAAATGTAAGAGTAACTGCACAGCCCTCAGAATGATACTGAAGATGAATGACAGCATTTCTGCCATTTTTGCCCAGTCAGATTCTCCATCTGGTGCCCTGAGTGACACAGTTGGTCACTCTGTTTGAGGCCAGTTTAAGTTTTCCACAGCCTCCATAACTGCTGACTGTTGGTTGTTGCTCACTGCACTCCACCTAGATATTGCACCTATATATTTGCATTCAGTGACCCTCTGGGATGCCTGTCTGTTTTCACTAGTGCTGGAAATGCAATGTGAATGTGAGGCGATTCCACGCTTAAATGAGAACTTTGTGACTGGCGCCTTGAAAAATGAGAAGTCAGGCCTAGACGCGGTCAACCTTAAAACTCTTTTGGGGCACCAGTGTCCAAACTTTTACCTTTTCAGATCTGGAAATAATTCTCCCAAAGCTAAACGAATCATGTAACTTCAGGTTACATTAAAAATCATTGGTTCTTACTGAGCTTTTTGAATTCCCATGTGAGAGTCAGTAAGTGCCTCCCTGAACTGAAAATGAACCTCAAATGTCGGGCCATATTTCACCTTTACTATACGTCTTAGTATTAACAGATCTCTAAAAACAAGGTGTTTTCTTTTATAAAAACAAAACCACGCTCCCATTTGTAGTTGAAACAGCTGCCGATGCAAAAAAATAAACCACAAAACATTTTAAAAGCCCTTTTGTATATTACATTTGTCCCACTTGAATTTAAAAGTGATTCAGATCCATAGTTTTGTGGCGGCCTAATCCTGGTTATTTTATAATCTCCTGGCAGCACTAACAGGTGAGTAAATAATGTCTTTTATAGTCTGATTGAAGAAGTGCTTTGTTTGGCTGGAAAATGTGTAACACTTTGATGAGCGGTCCTCTCAGTTTAAAATAAGTCATTAATCAAGATTTAATCGCAGAAATAGTATTGGCGGGGGGGGAGGGGTTTGTGCTTTATGCTGGCTATTGACCGATGAAGGTGCATTGTGCAAATACAGCATGGAAGAATAGTGCAGAGGCCTTGACATCTATGCATTGAAAATCAAAATCTAGATTTGTAATCAGTTTCTTTGTGTGTTAGCGTTTTTGGGAAAATTAAACAAACACATTTCAGGTTTTAACCTACAAATTGCTGAGGCAGATTGTTTGTTTAATATATAATGCCATATATTATATTTTTGTGAGAGGGTAAAAGTAACAGTACTCTACTTAATATGTCTTGAATAATATGTCTTGAAAAAAGAGTATAAATCTTTTCATGATATTCCAATAAGATGGTATATGCAATTAATTGCCAAGGATTTGTCTCGGATGGTACATGCCATACGCAAGTGGAATCAGCCTGTGTCCCTCTGTTAGTGGGTATAGCAACATATTTACTAGTCTTTCTCTGAAAGCTTCGGCATCAGAGATTTGGAAACAACTAAAGTAGTGTACAAGTAACATCTGCTGGCACCGACACGTGTGTAATGAATGAAATGGACAGAGAGGTGATTGCTAAGCATCCAGCTTGAGGTCGCAGGTCAGCAGTCTATGCAGGACCATATCGTCTGCAAAAGCACATATGAGGTCACTGAATTGGACCTCCTCCCCTTGACTGTGCCTAGAAATTCAGCTAATCCAGAGGCACTGTACGCCTTCTCCACGCAGTGGAGTCCCATCCATGCCCAGAGCCTTACCACCAAGGACTTTAACTACCTTAGTGCCCCAGCCCTACTGATAGGGTAGTCCTCTTCCAAATCTGCTTCCTCCAAGGAAGGCATGTCAGTGGGATTCAGGAGGTCCTCAAAGTGCTCCATCCTACATCCATCTCTGCTATGAACCGCATGGGCAAAGCCCTGCTTCCCCCTGCTTCCACAGTTTACCAGAATCTCTTCAAAGCCGACTGAAAGTCATTTTCCATGGCCTCACCAAACTCCTCCCACACTCCAGTTTTTACTTCTGCAACTGCCAAAGCCGCACTCTGCTTGGCCTGCTGTCTCCGGAGTCCCACAAGCTAATCAAGACTGGGAGGCGGCCTCCTTCAGCCTGACAGGAAGGCCTCCTCCTATAGCCTCACAGCTCCCTTTGCCACTCGTGTCCACCACCAGGTTTACAGGTTGCCGCCACAACATGCACCAGCAACTTTACCACCACAGCCAGACTCACACTGACGCCTCAACATTGGAGTCCCAGAACCTGCCCCATTCAGGCTCATTGTCCCCTGACTTCCTCAGAATATGAGAGAAATTGTGTCAAAGTTGCAAGTTAAAGATCTCCCAGTCAGCAGCCTCTGCTCGAGTCTTAAAGTCCCGCAGTAGAACAATGGAGTCCCATGAGGGGGAACTTTCCAGCACCCCCTCCAAGATGGCCAGATGCTCTGAACTAATGTTCTTTGACTAAGCACAGAGCACTGTCAGAGTCCATCCCCTGACTCAAAATCGAAGGGAGGTGACCCTCTCATTCACTAAGGTGAAGTACAGCATACCACTGCTGAACTGAGGGCCTACAAGTAGACCCACACCTGCCCGGCGCCTCTTACCATGGGCAACTCCAGAGTGGCACAGAGTCCAACCCCTCTCCAGCAGTTTGGTTCCAGAGCCCAAGCTGTGTGCTGAGGTGAGCCTAACTATATTGGTATCGCTCTACCCAGGGGTGCTGTAAGGCAGGGGGGAGTCAGGATGATTCCAATGGCCCCTGAGTGACAGGGGGCCTAGAAAATTTGGCAAATAACTGGATTGGTCTGGACTGGGGGGCTCCAATATAAAATGCCTTCATGGGGCCCAAAATCTCTAGCAACGCCCCTGTCTCTACTTCCCGCAGCGCCTCAGGTTCCTTTCCCATCAGAGAGGTTACATCTCATGGACCTAAAACCAGATTTGTTCACTAACAATGGGGCTGCAGAGGCACCTGCTCTCAGGAGGGCAAACCTGTGTAACTCTTTTGGGTTCTGCCTGGCCGGGACCCATGGGTAGATGCCTGGCCACCTGGCACTCACCCCCAAGCCCCCCCCCCCCCCACCAGGTCTGGCTCCAGGGCAGGACCCCGGTCTCCACATTCTGGGTCACATGTTGTCTAGCTGCTCACAGAGGACCAATTTGCCATAGGAGATCCAACCAGGGGTAATTGCCTCTATAAAAACAGTTCCTGGGACCACAGAAGCACACAAACTCCTCAACCATGAATCATGGAGGGGTCCTTCATTAAACTGGCATTAAATGAGGGACAATTACTCCATGGTATTATTCAGAAAGGATTTAAATTCATAAATAATATTTTTTTCTGAGGTTTATGATGATTTATGGTGCCGACACCAAAATCATTAATCATGTGATAGGAATCTCAAGATTGAGTTTCTAACATTTCAAGATTCAGTACATTGGGACTTCTAGTTACACCACCATGATGGCAGCATAGAGATGACACTCCTGATCAAATAAATGTTAAGAGCCCTTCAAAATAATGAGATACGGTGGCTTGCAAAACCCCTGGATAGTCATTTTCTACATGACAAAAGATTGTGCACATACTTGTCCTTTCAGTATTTTTACTGTGGACTGTGTAACAACACATTTCCAAAGTTAAAATAAACTGTTTTCTGATATTTAACTGAAGAATAAAAACCCAGAATTTAGTGTTTGCATAACTATTCAACCTCTACACATGAATACTTTGTAGAGAACCCTGTTGTTGCAATAACAGCCTTAATATATTTGGGTTCAGGAGTGGTTCTTCTCCATTCTTCTTTGCAGAATTTACAGAGATCCTCTAAGCTTGTGGGTCGGCACCTCTGGACAGTGGTTGCCACCGATTCTCAATAGGGTTACGATCAGGGCTTTGATCCCAGAACATTCTACTTTCTGTTTTTGAGCCATTCCAGTGTCTCTATGACCATATGCTTGGGGTCATTGTCATGTTGAAAGATGAATCTTCTCCCCAGCCATAGCAGACTGGAACAAGCTCTCTTGCAATATTGTGTGGTATTTGTGTCCATCCACTATCCCTTCTGACCAGATGCCCAGCACAGCATCCCCATAGCATGATGCTGAGGCCACCAAATTTCACCATAGATACGGTGTTTCTTGAGGTCTGGTCAGTGTTAGTTTAATACCACAGATACCTCTTCGAAGTCTGGGGGGGAAAAATTCTATTTTGTTCTCATCTCACCATAAAACCTTCACCCACATCTTTCTCATGTTTTGTAGCAGATGCCATACATGCTTTTACGTGGATCTTCTTAAGAAATGGTTTCTCGCTACCCTCCCACCCTCCCATAGAGGCCTATTTTATGGAGGACTCTTGAAATTCTGGCCCAAGGCACCTTCACTCCAGTTTCAGCCAAAGAGCCCTGCAGACGTCTGAGAGTGACTGCTGGATTTCTAGCAGCCTTCTCTCGCCAGTTGATGTCTTGCTTTGATGCCTAGTTTTGAGGGACAGCCTGTTCTGGTGAGGGTCTGGGTGCTTTGATGAATCTTCCACTTCCTGATGATGGATCCAGCAGTGCTTACCAGGACATTCAAATTCTTCTATATTTTTTGTAGCCATTTCCTGCCTTGCGCATGTCGATGATGTTTCTCATATCAGCAGACTGTTCCTTTGTCTTCATTTTTGCAGGGTTTGTCCGACAAAGATAATGGCCCTTCTAAAGGGGGCATTTTTTTATATCCAGAGAGAAACATCAGGACTAAATAGTACCTAATTATTTTTAATGATAGTCTAATAACTGTCACCTTTGTGTCGTTTATGATTAATTTGCCATTTGTGTAAACCTGGAGCTTCCAAACCACAGGGGTTTGAATACTTATGCAAACAGCACATATGTTTGTTATCTTTCTAATGTTTGTAGATAACATGCTACATACTAACATAAAAGATACTGAAGCAAAAGAATTCTCATTATGAATGTTTGAGAAAATCAGCATGACTTTCAAGGGGGTTGAATACTTTTGCAAGCCACTGTATTGCTTTAATTTACAATACCAGTCAAAAGGTTGGGCACACGAACCCGCCTACAAAGGAGAATGATAGTGTCACATCACATGACCTGGACACCTGACCTAAATGCAATAGAGATGATCTGGGAAGAGTTTGGCCAGAAAATGAAGGAAAAGTGGCCAAAAAGTGAGGTGGGAGCTCCTTCAAGACAGTTGGAAAAGCAGCCCAGGAGGCTGCCACAAGAAACTGGCGTAGAGGAGGCTATTGGGTCAGACGGTCCCTGGAGCCATTGGGGTAATGGGCCTTGCTCAGGGGCCCAGTGGTAGGATTACTCTGCCAACCACGGGATTTGAACCGACGACTATTTGAGTCGCAACCCACAGAGCTGCCCCCCAAGAATTTTTTTTTTTTTTTTTTTTCCCCTTAATACTGTCTCGGTCGATACATAAGGTTATTTTGTGCTTTTGAGGTTCAATAATTTTGAAATGTAGAGAATAAACCTTTCTATGAATAGGTGTGTCCAGACTTTTGCCTAATTCTATATTTCTTATTAAAAAAGGGACAAAAAAGGTCATTGGGTTAAGAAGTAAACAAAAAAAAATTGCTCAACTGGAGAGACAGGTTGAGAAATGGGAGCAGATAGCGGGGAGAGAGATGTGCCCACTGGCAGCCATAACAAGGAGGATACAGTATTTTGGCCGAGTGAGGAGATGCCAAACTTGGGCTTGATTCTCTAGGAATTAAGAGAATTTTGCGAGAAATCATAGCTGGACAACACTGAAGGAGAAATAAAGAAAACGAACGTTAGACTACATGAGGCAGAGGGGCGGATTGTTAAAGCAGAGAACCGAGTCCAAAACACAGAAGACAGAGGTATTCAAACTCAGAGATGTCAGAGGTATTAAAACTACAAGTTGAGCTGGAGGTGACACTGGTAGACCAGGAGAGTAGATGCAGGTGGGATAATATGGGGATATATACAATCCCAAGCAGAAAAGGATACTGCTTCTGTATTTTTTCTTGCGGAAAATTTATTTCAGGAAAGCCTGGATATTCCAGACGATGTGGATTTTTGGTTTTGAGAGCGCATCACGTGAATGGGCGGCAACCACTGGTGAATGCGCAGCGTAGATCCATCCTGGTGAAATTTCTCCGGTTTGAAGTTTTAATATAAGAGCAAGAGTATATGCATACTGTGCATTTACTATAAAATGCCATTCAAATATGTGATGTAACAGCTAGGTGATGTAACAGTTTCATTTAACCAGAATGGGGTATTTGGTCCAGTTAAATATGAGGGAAAATTCACTATAAATTAAAACAGGATCAAGTACAAATAGCATTTCTACATGAAACCCATCATACTGATTCAGAATATGCTAAATTAAACAAATAGGCTTTAAGCTTATACATTATTCATCTTATGAAAAGGATTGTTTGTGTACAGGGCATTTTAATTTGTGAAGATGATTTTAATATGTGGTTAAATCCAAGATTAGATTCCTCTAGAAAAAGTGTAGAACCAAATGCTTTTATCAGGAAGATGGCAGTCATGAGGGAAAATGGTATTGTGGATGTATGGAGAGAACTATACCCATCAAGTAGGGATCATACACAGAATACTTCCCACTCTTTCAGTGCTATAGTATAGTATAGTATAATATAGAACAATGTGATGTAGACCATAGTCCTGTATACATGACTTTATATCTTAACAGGAAATCAAGGTTGACCATTTTGAGGTTAAATTCAAACATCTTGAATGGTACACAGATGAAGGAATGATTAAAGACTGAAAATATTTTCAGACTTCAAAAATAATGGTGAGGTTTCACATTGAATGCAGGTTGAATCTAGACTATAAAAATCCAATAATTTTGAAAAGTTCTAAAATTATCAACCACAAATGAACACTGATCTTCAAATCGATTCATTCCTTACCTCACCGGATTTAACAAATGTTGCCTAAATGTTAAATGAAAAACTGGTAGGTAGCATATATGAATGGAGAAACTCCAGCTAGCAATTTGAAAATTGGAAACAAATACATCTTCAGGCGCAGATGGCTTTACTGAGGAGTGGTACATGCCAGTTTGCTGGCTCCAATTACATGACACCTTTATCTGGGTGTTACAGAACAGAGAAATTACACCCTCAAGGAGCGAAGCTATAATTTCAGTTATAAAGAAGGAAAGGTTAAAATGCAGTGTTGAAACCACAGACCCATTATCATGTTAAATGTAGATTACAAACTGTTTACTTCAATTCTGGCTTTGAGAAGTGAAAATATTCGCCTCAGCTTATTCACTTAGATCAAACCACTTTCGTTCAGCAAAGACAAACACGAGATAATATTAGAAGGACCTTGCATATTATTAACCAGTGTTTCTATAACTCCTGATGCAAAACAGCTTTCGATTCTGTGAGGTGTTGCTATCTGTACAAGGTTTTTTTTTTTAATCTTTTATCAAGATTTGGCTTTCAAGTCTATTATACAGAAATTCCAGGCTTTCTAAAATAGACCGTATTCTATGATTATAATTAATGATAATCCTGCCTGTGCCCCCAGTTGGGATTCGGTGGTCACGATGATGGATGGATAATCAATGATAATTTATCAGACCTTTTTTTGGAAAAAGCCTCGGATGCCCAATCTCCCCTCACATTTTTGCTTTATTTATTGAGCGGCTAAGTCAATGGATCAGGCAAAATAGTGATATTAAGGGAATAGATGTGGTATTGGGAGAATGTAAACTAGCCTTATTGGCTGATGGTGTTCTTGTATACCTAGCACATCCTACATAATCGCTTCCAAAGTTGTTGTGTTTATTAGAGGAATATGAAGCTTTGTTGGGTTATAAATTAATATTCTGAAAAAAAAAAAGTTTTTACCTTTAATTATCATCAGGTCAGGTTGGGAATATGTACTGGTACACCGCATTGCCTCGCCCCTCCCCCC
>JAODJW010000045.1:7205811-7215883 GCA_026777045.1 Hyperopisus bebe
TGGTCTGTGTAACCTAGGCTAGTTTGAGTCCGATTGACCATATACATGCAGGAGTAAATCAACTCCCAATCGCATTATCTGGGTGTCTTAGTCCGACTTAATGAAATTCAATTTAGTGCAGTTTCAGTCAGACTAACATGTTTACATGTACTTTAAAAGTCTGGTTTTAGTTGGACTAACACAAAAATTCTACTTTCTTAGTGTGTGGGGATGTGGAGACAGCCAGGGGGGCCTGATGCCCTCAAAAAGTGCAGTGATGTGTAACTGATATCTGCTGGTAGCAGACTGTACACAGATAACTTTATCTGGATTGACAGTCTCATATGGATTAGTAAAGAAACACTGGTGTTATTATGTGATGTATTTACAGTACTAGTAGGTATAATCCTGTTTATATGATTATTTTATTGGTTTTTGTTTTCCTCTGTAGCAAAGGATTTTGCTATAAAGGCATAGTAATTACTGAGTAAAATGGTAACAGACTTGCATAGTAAAGGAAAGTGGAAAATTTGGTCAATATTACCGTTTAATTCCATGAAGTATGTGCTTGTCAAGTTCTAAGAGGCTGGATTGAGTAGCAGGCAGTTAATGTTTATTGCTGGTAGTTTCTTTCTGTTTTTCCTTACAAACTGAAGTCTGAATTCCCTTGACATCTGTAAATAATAACTCATCACCAAGGCACGCTGCGATGAAGCGGCTTTGACAAGCAGCCTGTTTGCGAAAGCACAATGACGCCATAAACAAGGGGGTGATCTGTGCATTGATCCCCCGCCCTGCAGACAGCTGGAACTTCATTCTGCCAACATACATAATCACACAATGACTGCAGGACAGTGGTCAAGACAACCTGTGGTAAGGCCAGGACTAGTCAAGACCAAATCAAGACAGAGTCCAAAGAGGTTTGAGTCCAATTCAAGACCAAGTTCAGAGATGTTTAAGTCCAAATCATCCCAAGTCCAAATGAAAGAGACAGTCAAGACTGAGAAAGAAAAATAAGAAAATGCTTACTTAGCTGTTCATAATTTTTTGTGTGATGCTAGAGAGACAAAATATCCTCTATTTTAAGGTGATCATTTTCCACTATTATTTGTTATTTGCGGGATGGAACTGGCAGGTTAAGGACACTTTAGGATGAGCATGGATACATCACAAAGATGAGGTTTTGCAGGCATACAATTGGTTACCAGCCAGCCAATGTCAATGCCCGTTTTAGATGGATTTTGAATTAATCAAATCCACGCCAATTTTCTGAACAGGTTTACTAATCAGTGATTTTGTTTTGATTTGAAGGAGGAGTTATTTCAGAAAAAAATACATTTAAAGGCTTGGTCAAGACCAAATAGAATATTTGGCGGGACCAATGGCTAAGACTAAAACAAATCTGACTGCAAATACCAACATATCTAAGACAATAGAAAAATGTCTGAAGAGCACCCTTATAGCCCTGTGATTCTCCTCTTAAGTCTATTCATCTTTTATTACTTACACTGACCTTGTGTTGAGAAATCTGTTCTAGTTAACCATGAACATATGATTGTATGTATATTTGTATATTTACGATTTAGAGAAACATGCCTGTTAAGAAAATGAAGGTGACGGTATTGTGTGCATCTCAGCCAATCATGTTTAATGCTCTTCTTTGACATTGAGGTCTTAAATGTGGGCAGTCAGTCCCATAGGGAATGGAATACTTTTTCTTTGTCAGATTAGCTTGCTGAATACTGAATGAGCTATAATCCCCCCTCCCATTTTCATTGTGGGATAAAAGCCTCACAGTACAAGGTCACCACAGTACAACAATAGACTCAATGCTTTGAGAAATTGGATTTTAAAATCTCACTTAACACTGAGCGTCTTTTAAAGAAAAAAACAGATGAGTTTATAATTAGGTCACTTTAAGCTGCTGGCTTCCCTGACCTGTTATAATACTGTTAAAATACACATATCTATGTATGTATGTATTTGTGTGTGTGTTTGTTGTGTAATTTAATTATATGTGCGTGTGTGCGTGTGTGTCTGTGTGTGTGTCTGTGTGTTGGCGGCGGGGGGGGGGGGGGGGGCCTCAGATGGGCTTTTGTGTGTTGTTGTTCCAGCAGCTGACAGGTTCAACGCCCCCACCATTTCACGTCTCATATCTCCCCAGGACTGTTCTACTCCCCCCTCCCCGGGTCCCTCCCCCATCCCAGCACACAGCAGCTCCAGCTTCACCCTGGCCCCACCCTAAGGAGCACCGGATGGCAAGCGTCTGAAATACACACCAGGCGTCCTAGTGCCAGAGAGTGGTGGTGGGGGCCATGGAGCGACTTCCCAGAAAAGCGTTCTGCGGAGGGGATGCTTTAATTTCAAATAGAAAATTCAGATTTGCTAAGTTAACAGCGCCAGCTAAGCAGAGCTATTATACTCAGTCATCTTATCTTGCCATTCGTACATTTGTCCACACGGTGGCAGCAGAGGCCCATTATGGCGCCGGCGCTCTTCACGCAGCTCCTTTGCACAGCTGCGTCTGATCTACTGCTGCACACCAGGAAATGAAAAGAAAACTCTGGGAAAGATTATTCCAGAATGCTTTCTTCACCTTATTATTTCGACACGTCCGGGTAGTATACCTTTTCAAGGACTGTTTTTAATTTTCTGTTGATTTTTCATTTTTTATTGTGTGTAGTCGGGCAAAATGGAGCTTGATCTGGAGCAGTCTGGCAGAATTTTATAACGTGACCTACTTTCACATCCTCATTCTTTCCATTTTTTATTAGACCGTTGGGCTGGTGAGCCAATAGGAAGGACATTTTTTTTTCGTTTAGACTTAAACCTGTGTCCTGGAGCGTTCTTTTTGCATGGATATGAAAGGTGAGGTTAGGGGCGGCGAGAGGTATTCTGTAGGACCTTCGCCCTTAAAGATGATTATTTGGCACAGCGAAGGGCGTATATGTTAAAGAGAAGCCCTTTGCCCCAGAAATGCACCCCACCCCATTCTGCACACGGGTGAGTGAGAGTACTTGCAGATGTGCCCCGGATCGCAGAGGTTATCCTTCGTCTTCACGGCTCCCGCCGCCAGCTGCCCCGGGCTCCGCATTGTGTGGCGGGGGGGTTTACAGAGGGGAGTGGCTTGGCCCCCTCCCACTTTGTTTAATTCCACCTAGTTTCTCTGTATAGCAGGTTATACAGCACACACGCCTGTCCTGGATTGGTGTATGTCCCCCGGAAACCTCCCAACAAACTCCTTCAAAGCCTCTGTGCTGTTTAAATTTTACATGTCTGCCATTTTGTCATTTTATTCTTGTCCCAGTAGATGTATATTGTGTTTGGTGGTGAATCTGGTGAATTAGTTTTATGACTACATGGAAAACTGTAGATATCAGTATATTTCTGCAAAGATAGACGGCACAAACCCTGTAATTGCACTGCCTTGTTAAATCCTGTCCGTACGTGTCTTATAATATCCAGAGGCGTTTAAGATCCCTTCTAGGCCTGTTGGACTGGTGTCGGTTGCAGTGGTACACAGTCCCCTGCCTCAGAACGCCCATAGAGAGCATGCAAACTGGGCTATGGGTCATCCATCATGCTGAGAGGTGCCCCCCCCTACTCACACACACACACACTGCCATGTTGTGATTTAATGATGCTGTTGCACACACTGTGTCTGCATGTGTCTGTGCGTATCTGTGCATGTGTGTTCTGTGTGTGTATGGGGAGGGGCACTCCCCATGTCAGAGGCCCTGTCTGCCATGCCGTGTTCGTGCCCTGGGTGACCACATCAAATCTCTTGCTTCAGGCTGCTCTGTGGGTTTCCTTTGGGGGCAGATAGGAGGCTCGGGGAGGCAGTTTGCATTTGCCATTTGAGATACTTTATTAAAGTGATTTTAACACGCAAGCTGCTCAGTAGATGCTATTGCTCTGTTTGATGCTTCACTGTTTGTTTAAGTTGCTTTTGTTCATCCATAATGTTTACTTCATTTCCTTTTTCTGGAATTTTGTGCAATCCTACAAGTTCTCAGGTAGCTTTTTAGTGGTATGTTAGGAATGTTTACGCGTGTTAAGAATCCCTTCCGCCCTGCGGCGGACAGCAGTAGGCTTCCTCTCCTTAAACCCACACATGCAAGCTTACTCACTCACACACAGCAATGACATGGCTGTGCCTCACATTACCAGAAGCAGCCAGCAGGGGGAGCAGTGGGGAGGCAGGCGCCACAGCATTGATGTCTTCTTCTACCATATATGGCCAGACGCTGCTCCCGCATTCAGCCTGGGGTCTGTGTGTGGAGCGCAGCCGCATTTTGCCAAGGAGGGAAGGATGGGCGGGGGGGGGGGGGGATTTCAAAGACATCCAGCCAAAGGAGGTGGGAGCTGGGGGGGGGGGCTTCATCTAGGGTTTCTGTGGAGTCTCGGCGTGCGTTTTCTGCGGCCCAGTTTAGGCGTGTCCCGCATCTGGAGCGGGATGCATGATGATAACGGCTCCAGCGGATTAGCATTACTAACTAGTCCTGACTGGTAGTTTGAGGCTTACTGTGATTGTTTCTGTCCCTCTAGCTATATTTTCCTCTATTCATGAGGGAAATAATGTGCAGATAAACCTCCCCCTTAAACAGCTCCCTCCACATGCAAAATGCTCCAGTATGACCTTGACGACGTCCTGGGAATACGTTTTTTTTTAATGGGGGGATGTGTTCTGGAAGCTTGTCTCACTGATAATACAGGGGAGGATAAACCGAAATCAGCCTCTTGAGAGCGTCTGTCTGGCAGGATGGACCGGAATCTTCCAGAAGCGTCATCTGGCTCTCCTACACTGAGCAAAAGCTAGAGTTCTGTCGAAGTGTCGTTAATGAATTTGGTTTTGATGCAGAGGCTCAGAATGGAAGGAGGTAAAAGGCCAGGCCACGTTGTACTTCCTGTGCAGCACGGCCGCCTTGAGTCACGTCAGACAGGAAGTCTGTGTGTCATGTCAGGGGCCATGGCTCTCTGCTGGTGCTGCTCGCAGTTACGTGGGTCACAGGCAGAGAGAGATCCTTCCTGTCACTAGCTGCCGTTTCCGAGGAGCAGGTTGTCAGTTTAGCTCTTTCTCTCGTCAGCCCCTCCTCCTGCCGTTTCCTCTCTTCTCTTCTCTTTTCTTCTCTTCTCTTCTGTTTCTCCATGCTCTGGCACTCCTCCAGGAAGTCATGCCCCACTGCCACCAATGACTGCCTGACCCTGTGACGTCGCCTCGCTATTTGCGGAGGGCTTATAAAAACTGCCACAGCACCTCGCATGGGGTGTTCACTTCCCGCCATGGCGCGCCGCCTCAGTGGGGTCGCTCCCCTCACGCTGCGACCCCCCCACGGCCCCTTCTCGCTTCAGCTGCTTGACGACTTTTGGCTGTGATGGTCTCCGAACCTGTTTCACGGCCGCGATCCCGTATATGAATAACAAACGCACATACTACCGTGAGATGCCAAAGATCTGTCAAAGGAAGCTGAAGGTGCATATGGGAAGTGTGACTTTTGTTCGTGTTTGTACTTTTACAGCCATTACCTTGTGGCGCCAACAGGATGTTTCAGGCTGGCTTTGCCCCGTGGCTTTGCTGAGGGTCCATTAAGGGTGCAGGTACTGGCCCCCCCCTGCCACCCCTACATAACACATCCCGCCCTGGGGCCTCAAAACTGGGTGACCTGTCACAGAACCTTGCATGGTGCCAGTCACAAGCACCTCTGACTCACTTCTGCCAGAATTATGGCCACTTCGCCCCACCCCACCACCCAAAGAGCATCCTTATCGGAATTTTCCGGAACCCAGAGTGGCCTGACCAGAAGCGAATGATCGTCCACCCTCCACTGTCTGTGTTCAGGCATCCAAGACCACAGAAGTAAGTGGGAGGGGAGGGGAGGGGGGGGGGTTCATGTCACGTGCCCGATGCGACAGACCATTCCCAATCTACCCCACACCCTTTTTCCTGCACATACGTCTCCATGGCGATGAGACGGTTTATGGACCACACCGCCACGCCTCCTGTCTCCAGCGACCCAGGCCGTGACGGGCGATTAATTGCGAAGCAGACGTGTGACCCGCTGCCTCGCCACATGCAGTTCCTTGTGTCACCACCAGGGTGAGCCCTCTCACCATTGTCACGACCGGTGGGATCCCTCCCTCCTCCATACACACCCAATGCAGACACCTATTATCCATTTGCCTGAGGAACCTTCTGGCTCTTACTCTACGACCAATAAAGATAATACACCGTGCTCCTCCCTAAATTTGTAATTAATCATTCATTATTTCTGTTACGTCCTCCTTTTTTAATTATAATGGTGGCTTCTGTCCACGCATGCAGCAGAGCTGCCTCTCCCAGATCAGCATGCAAACACGTCCGCAGCCTATCGTCACTCCCAGCAGAGCCTCACAGCTGCTGCCACCTGCTACCTAACAGATGCCGCCTTCATTAATATTCTAAGCACCTTCAAATATTTATGCCAGCTGTGTTTAGCTGCAGGCTGGTTCCATGCAGCTCCCAGTTGTGCCATTACTAGGGTGGCAGGATGGTGGCGCTGATCAGTCACGGGGCTTTGGCTTAAAACGGCCTGCCTGCATTGGCAGTGACCGGCGTAGTTCTCCTCCTGCCCGCCTGGTCCTCCCAGCCGATTTGCTCAGCCGAAGTTTTCAGCAAACGACCGCACGTAATTTCCATGTTTAAAATGGTTCCCTGGTAAGTTATACCTGCTGATGTTTCTCAGATAAATGCCGCAGTGGGGGATTTACATTTGAATGTGGCTCGTCACGAGAAGCAGAAGCGTACCCAGCTGCCAGCTGGGGGATGTGAACCTTTGGGCTGCCGCGAGTGAAGTGAAACCTGTGAGAATCAAAGTCCAACCTAAAGGAGCGGCCTGCCATTCTATTTGAGGCCTGAATTGCCGTTAACCCTCAACGTCTGGCGAGGCTCGTTCTTTCAAGATGCAAGCATGCATGTCCATCCATTTTCTGAAACCACTTGTGCTATTCAGAGTCACAGAGGTTCTGGAGCCTATGGGCACAAGGCAGAGAACAACCCAGGATGGGGTGCCAACCCATCAGAGGGCACCCATCCCATCAGAGGGCACACTCACACATATGGGAAGTTTGGTAACTCCAATCAGTCTCAGTATGCTTTTGGACTGTGGGGAGAAACTGGAGTACCTAGTGGAAACCCCCCAGACAACACAGGGAGAACATGCGAACTCCACACACACGGAATCCCAGCAGAGACACAAACACAGGTCTCAGAGGTGTGAGGCAACAGCGCTAACCACTACACCACCATGCCGTGCCACTGCATGTCCTCTCAATTCAGGATTGTTTTAATAATTGCAAATTGAGTACTGTGGTGGAGTTTGAAAGTTCACAGTTGCGCATAACTTAGTTGGAATCTCTGATGCTTAACTGATATTCTTCATACAGTAATGTAGGCTCCCTTGCTAGCGGTAAGCTAGATCAGCTGACTGAAAACAATGGAAAAAAGAACTCTTGTTGTTAAAATGCACCCGCAATCAATCACAAAAACCCAAATATTAACTTTTAAAAGCATTTTCTTATGTACAAATAGCTGTGCGTGTACATGTTTTGATAGGAGCTGAGGGTTGGAGCATCACCAGCTGGATGTCTTAGGCTAACTTTGCTGGACTTGCAAATTTTTGCACTTATGAAGCTGATCTCAGAACAGAGCTGGTTCATGTCTTTGGGGCCTCATGTATTTCCATGAAAGCCACACATACAGGACAAGTGCTCCGAGAAGGGCAGTGAAAACGAAGCTGGCGCACATGGACAGGGCAGGCCTGGAGGCCCACCTTGGTTTGGAATCCTGCCAGCTCTATCGGCGAGCACTCAAACCATGGATCGGTACTCAAACAGACAGCATGTATCTGTGAGCCCCAGCACCCTTGCTGGAGAGAGCTGACAACGAACGCTAAATCAGGACTGAGCCCACCAACGCAAATATCTATCCTGTGCAAAATGCGAATGAAAAATTCTATTTATCCTTTTTCTCTGATTAGACACAGATGCATCTATTCAGGATGTAAAGTGTACCAAACATGCACCAGTATTCGACTGGCAGCTGGAGCCTCCGGTTTAACTGGTTTCCAGTTCACACAGAAGGTAGAACGCAGGCCTGCAATCACATAGCTCAATAAAGTCACATTACGCATGCAACTGCCAAAGCCATGTGCCCTGTAAATATCACTGTTCATTGGCAGAAGTGCGCTGCTGGGAGGAGTCTTGAAAAGGGCCTTTCACATAGCTAGCTAGGCAGAGGGCGGCCACGCTTTTCCCTGATCAGAGGCAGAGGGCGGCCACGCTTTTCCCTGATCAGAGGCAGAGGCAGAGGGCGGCCACGCTTTTCCCTGATCAGAGGCAGAGGGCGGCCACGCTTTTCCCTGATCAGAGGCAGAGGGCAGCCACGCTTTTCCCTGATCAGAGGCAGAGGCAGAGGGCAGCCACGCTTTTCCCTGATCAGAGGGAGAGGGGCAGTCACAGTTTTTCTGAGATTAGAGGCAGAGTGACCAGTACGTTTATCGCTTGGCAGAGGCAGAGGGTGGCCACACGTTTCCCTGATCAGAGGCAGAGGGGCGGCCATAGTTTTTCCTGGGTCAGAGGCAGAGGGGCCGAAGTGCTTTTCCCTGATCAGAGGCAGAGGCAGTGTGGCAGCCACGCTTTTCCCAGGTCAGAAGCAGAGGGTGGCCACACGTTTCGCTGACCAGAGGCAGAGAGGCAGTCAAGGTTTTCCCTTATCAGAGGCAGAGGTGCGGCCACACGTTTCCCTGACCAGAGGCAGAGAGGCAGTCACGGTGGAGGGGGCTGCGCTTTTCCCTTGGCAGAGTTTACCAAGATGGACGTCTTAGATTAAAATATTCGTCAGACGTGATTCTTCTGCGATGTGTGGATTTGTTGCTGGAAAATAGAATAAGCTCCCGTGTGGAGTAAATCGCTGTGTTATTGCCGTGCAATGTGATTTGCGTCCATTTGAACAGGTTTCCAGTTACATGAGGGGATGCTACCTTTGGCTGGCTGGGTCTCTTCCTGCAGCTTCCCCACGGGACCCTGGGAAAAGCGGCTCCACTCACAGTTTTTCCTCATCACGGTTCTTACCCATTTCTGGGGAGATCTAAAAAATGTCCAGCAAATAATCAATAAGACGCATGCTGCTCTTTCAACATGTCACGACAAATCTTTGCACTTTCACATCGTTAATGGTGTTTGAGTATTTTACTGGGTTTCCTAGGGGACCAAGTAAATAGGAGCGTTGCCATAACTACCAAACATTCCTCAGCATATGAGGTACTGTGGATCAGACTCGTGTAGAAGCAACCCTGAACGGGTAATTTCAGTCTCCTTTAGTGACTAAATGGGGAAATGTTTCTCACGGGCTGTGATACACCAGTGGGCTGTTCTGTGCAGCGTGCTGAGTACTTTAGCCCTTCCTGCCATTTTGAATGAGTCAGCAATGGAACCTGGAGCGGATCACCATCTTTTACCACCGCTGTGTCCGTGATGCAGCAATGGCCTCTGTGCGATGGCTTTTTTTCCTCACTGCAGTTGCGGTGTTGGTGCAAGAGAGGGCTGCGCATGGCCAGCAGAGGAAGGGGAAGAGCATAGAAATGCAGACAAAGGCCGGAACAGAGAAGCAGGACGGAGGGGGGGTGCTGGGCTCATCATGCCATCTGGAGACCTTGGAAATCTGCAGCTCTTTGTCTGGGGGGGGAGGCGGGGGTCTGCTTAATAGTCCTTGTTGGGACTGGAGGAAAAAAAAAAACCAGTTAAACCAAACACATGTGGTACTTGTTCTTTTTAAAGATGCTAGATTAATCTCCTAAACAAGCGAAGACTCATTTTCAGCTCTGTTATACAAGGACAAATCTTTGAAGGTGACTTTAGTTTCACTTGGGAAAATAAGGGATTATACCGAAAACAATTGAAATGAACGGAGTACCATAAATATCCAAAAATAAGGTAAATGGTAAATGCACAGTGGTGTTTGTTTGCCATAGCCCGTGGTTTTGCTGCGTGTGGCGCATGTTTGCAGGGTGATTCCCTGCACCGATGTCAGGTTTGCGGGGGGGGGGGGCTGTGAGGC
>JAODJW010000045.1:7243716-7289800 GCA_026777045.1 Hyperopisus bebe
ACACATGTGCTCTGGTCAATAAGCCATTTCAGATGCTAATGGCACACATTCATCCAACCATTCCCCCCCCAGCCTTTTTCGCCACCCACACCCCACCCCCCTTTAAGGTCTGGTGACACGGCACAGAGGCATCAAGGCCTAACGGAGCCACACACAGATGTTCGATGGCACAGGAAATCTCTCTCTCTGTCTCTTGGTCTCTCTTTCTCTGTCTTTCTCTCCGTCACTTTCTCTGTCTCACTCTTTGACTCTCTTTCTATGTCTCTCTGTGTCACTCTCTCTCTCTGTCTCACTCTTTGACTCTCTCTCCATGTCTCTCTGTCTCTCTCCCTGTCTCACTATCTGTCTCACTCTTTGACTCTCTTTCTATGTCTCTCTGTGTCACTCTCTCTACCTGTCTCATTCTCTGTCTTTCTTTCTCTCTGTCTCTCTCAGCCTCTCTCTCTGTCTCACTCTTTGTCTTTCTCTCTCTCACTCTCTCTGTCTCGCTCTCTTTCTCTCTCTCGCTCTCTCTTTGTCTCTGTGTTTCAGAGGGGCTGCTGTGAACTTCCTCAGGGCCATGTCGGGCTGTGCAGCACCCAGGAACATCCCGAATGGAAATGTAGTCAGTGAAACTCTGCATCTTCAGGGCTTGAAGTTTCATGGAAGAAGCACCAAATGAAAGGAATGACTAAGTGATATTCGATCAGCCCAGAGACAATGGGGCTCTGCTCTTGAGTCCTTGATGCTGATGTCTTGGGACAGACCCCATCTGCTGTCAGGGAATAGTTTTCATTAACATCTGGCCTAGGTGGCCCTCTACTGCTCTCTCTAATGGCAACCTACCTCTCCTTCCTCCCTGAGGACATGGCCCCCCGAGCCTGCTGTCAGCTAAGCCCAGCACCGCCGCACCCCCCCCCAGCCAACCGGCCCTTGCTGCTGAACCCTAAGCACCCCCGTACCAGGAGGGGACTCCCCAGGGTTGACCGTCCTGATGGCAGAATTGGCCATTTTTCACTACTTTAAAAAATGCCTAAAATAACCTTGGTAAAGACATCCAGGTAAAACCTTTTCCTGGAGTCCTGGGGGGGGGGCATTTAGTGTAATTGATTATTGTAGTAAATCAGGTTGTTATTCAGACTGCTCAGCCAATGTCTTCTGGGATTGTTGGGAGGCCTGGTCAGGAATTGGAGGCCTTGGGGACCTGCAAGGGGGGGGCAACAGAAGACAGCTGCCTGCCGTCCTCCTGGACAGGAAGGTCTCAGCAGAGTCTGTGTGACTTTGAAGCAGCGTGTCCCATCCCAGTCCTTGGGGACCCCAGACGGCCCACGTTTTTGCTCCCTCCCAGCTCCCTACCAGACGGTACACATTTTTATCTGGGTGTCCCTGAAGCCTGGTTTGAGGAACATTGGTTTAAGGTGTGCAGGGCTTGAAAACAGCGCCCTTCCCCCGCAGTCTAATAGAATATCTGCATCTGCATGGTAACACCTTAAATAGAAAAAATGCCATGAAATGTTAAGCTGTATGGTACAGTCTCGAAAGGTAACGATCATGTTTATACCTGGAAACCCCTCCCCACTCCCCCGCACCATCAAAATGATCTAAACACATTCCAGACACACCTCCCACTATTTCCATGTAAATACCCCACCCCCCACCTTCAGTTGTGTTCCTTTTCCAAGTCACTAATTAAGCCCAATAAATTTGAACAACCGCCCCCCCTACCACCACCATAGGTTCCAAGCTGTAGCTGCCATGTTCCTGCCTCCCTTATTGGCGGCTGGGAGTGGGGGCAGACTTGGGGAGGCCTTCCTGGGACTGCGGGCGTGTGAGCTGTGTCTGAGACTTACCTTATTTAGGCACGGCGAGAGTGTGGCTCACCTGCGGCAAACACAGACCACTGAGCAGGGGGAGGGGGCCCTCAGCAATCCCCGGCCCCCCTTCCTGTGGCCGCTCCCGTGTCACCTGGCCCGCGGTCTCCGCTGCCCCGCCCCTCAGATCTCACTGGGCAGCAGTGGTGCCGTATTCCCTTTTAAGGCCATGACTGTCACAGGCCTGTAGGTTTCTGTAGACGCCGCCTCTCTCCCTCCTGCCAGGGAATTACGGGCTGCGGTGTGACTGGCAGCCGGCGCAGGAAAAACACGCACCTGAAGGTGTGGGAGGCCTTAACTACACCTGTATCATTCTGTATGTGACTGTTAGACATGGGGGTGAATTTCTGCAACGCTGACGCCCTGAAGCTGGGTGCCAATATCATGTCTGACACTGGACACGACACTGATCTGTGAAATGCGATCTCCCTAGCGAGACGCTTCTGCCTCCTGACCCAAACAACCCTCCCCTAATCCGACAGAGCACCGTCCGTGTGTCCTCCTCCAGTCGCCGGTAGGACGACCGGGCAGGACCGAGGGGCTCAGATCTGCAGAGCTCGCCGCCACCTTGAAGTCGGTCTTCTTCGAAGTCCTCTGGCTGACCTTGAAGAGTTAAAAGTCAGGGGGGTGAACCAGGAGCAGTGAAAGAGCAGGAGCGATGCAGGAGCTGCGGGGGCGAGGGGACGACGTGGGAGGGAGCAGAACACTAAGAGACTGGACTTTGCTCCCCCTCCGGAAAGCACCCAGAAGCAGTAAAGGTTCTGGAAATAAGAAAGGGTGTGTGTGTGTGTGTGTGTGTGTGTGTGTGTGTGTGTGTGTGTGTGTGTGTGTGTGTGGGGTGGGAAGGGGCCGCTGCAGCTCTCTCTCTTCTAGGGAATGTGTATGTCCACATGGTCTGAGTTACACATGCGAAGCAGTCAGGCTTTCAGAGCAGCATCCAGCCCCGTTCTGATTTCCCTGAAGCTCGAAGCAGGGGGAAAATGGGGCATGTTTTTCAAATGAGAACTGCACGGTCACAGCCCACATTCAGGGTTGGAGCGAGTGTGAGAGAGAGAGAGAGAGAGAGAGACAGAGGGTTTGTCTGAAATTCTCTGCATGCTTCTTAAAGGAGCGGTGCATCATTTCCCCTGCCCTCTGATTGTCCGAGTGTGTCCGCACAGTCTTCATTTTGCAGACACCGCACAGTTTGATTCGTGGTGTCACAGAAGCTCGAGAAGCACGCAGGCTCACACACGCACACTCATTCCACAACACTGCCGTTTCAGAGGCACCGGAGTGCCATGTGACCGGTTAGAAAAGCATGCAGAAACACCATGGATAATTTCATTTGCATGTTTCGTGCAAGAGGCATCATTATGCGCATGCAGAATGGACTTTATTGTCTTTCCCATAAATAGCCTTTTTGACAGGTAGAAGGGAAGAGGAAGTATGGAGGGGCGTGGCTGTCTTAAAGCGACAGCAGTGTTTCACAGGAAAACAACATGGACTCAGAGAGGAAGTTTCACTAAAACATGCCACAGCACAGCATTTGTGAGACCCATGATTAATGCACGATCATGTCCAGCCTTTGAAATCCTTCCTTTCTCATGCGCGTGTTCATGGCCCTGCAGTCGTGTTTAAAACCTGATAAATCCTCTTTGGGTGGCAACTCTGCGCCAGATGATGACAGAGGTAATGGTGCTGATGTAAACACGCAATGGGCTCCCCGGTAAAAATACCGGCACTTTTTGAGCTGTCTGGCCCTTGGCTGTGTGAGTGCTATAACTCTCTCGGGGGGGTGGTTTCTATTCTTGAGAAACAAGAGCATGTAGAGGCTGGTATTCTGCCCCCAGCCATCACAAGCTGACCGCAGCCAGCGGAGACAGGGGGGGGCCGTGTTCAACACACACTGGAGGACACTGGGGCCTGGAGGAGCTGCCGGGTCTGGCCCCTTCAGCAACGGTGGAGGTCCGAACTGCAGGGCCGTCACTGCCGGACGTGTCTGGGTCGCCTCCAGCAGCAGCATTTCCTGGTGTGTAGCGAGGCCTCCGAGTGGGGGATGGTGCCTAAGAGGTTAAAAGGCCCGGGGACTAGGGGGGTAAATGGGGGGCATGCTAGAGAGAGGCTCCCCTAGATCGGCAGGAAGCCGGGGAGCCTGCGCTGCACATGGGCCACGCGCAGCCGTGACTAAGTTTGGCTGTCGCTACCTGCTGGTTCTTTCCTTATAAGGAGCTTCAGCGAGAGGCAGGGGAAGGCAGACTCCGCCCAGAGACATTGTTCTGGTGGCTGTTTGCTGTTCCAGCAGCAAACGACGAATTGTCTGAGTGACGGGGGGGGCATTTGAGCTTATCGCTGGGGGGCTGTGAGGGTGTTAGGAGGAAAAATGTCGGAATCTGGGAGAGGGGCTGCTTGTACTGGAAAGAGAATGTAGGGGGGAGGGATGGCAAGGCCCAGGGGGGTGGGGGCCTTTCCTACTACAAAGACGGGGGCCCCACTGACATTTACTATCCTGTTTTCCTTTCTCTTTAGCCTGTTTTTACTTCCACAATTGCTACCTGCACTGTCCTCTGATTTACATGCATTCCGGCATCAACCCTACTGTGAAGAAGGCTGTCTGCCCCTGCAGAATGGGCCACACCTTCCACATCAGGAACATGCCAGTGATGAAATACACACACCCCGTAAGTGACACACCAGTAATTATCCGTGTTCTTCCTGCACATGTCCAAAATTATAGTCGTTTCTTTTAAGCCACAGAGAAGCTTGCCTAAGTCAGGCCTGGAGGGGAAACGTGGAGATTTCAAGTTCCTCGTGCAACGCAGAAGTGAAAACTGGCCCGTGCTCGCCAGTCCGCCCCAGCCCAGAGCAACCCCATTCATTCAGCCGCTAGTTTCAGTCTGGTTTCCGTGAAAAAGTCCCACGTGATTGGGCCCTGCATCAACAGCAGCACCATGTGACACGTTTAAAGATTTCCTTTTATGGTGTTACATCTCCTGGAGGGCGAGGCCTCTGAAACAAAAAAAAAAAAAAACAGAAAGAAAGAAAAACAGAGTGAGGAGAGGCTCCGGACCTGCCCACCCGCTACCCTCCTGGACACAGAAACAGACCGTTCTGCGGATGTTACTCTGCCATGTAAACAAGCTCCCTTCCTTTATATTTATGCAAAGTCGACTTGCTAAACACACACATGAAGCTGAGAGCTTCTCATCATTGCTGCTGTTGATTTCCATGAGCAAAAATTCCCAGACACTTGCTCGCCTGAACCTGCGTCTTGTTACTGCAGTCTTGATATAACCTCTGATTACTCAGGTTTTAACACGTACGGTACCCACTAAGGGTGCCACATAAAAGAGCCCTAAACAGCAGCTCAGTATTATAAGCATGCTGTGCAAAACATACTAGCTAATGTGTTTGTGCAGCAAGGTCTTGAATGAAGGATTTTTGTTCTATATTGTTAGCATTTAGGCTGAATAAGCAAGAATTCCCAGCATGCTTATGGCCCATAATACACAACATGCTGTTTTAAACAGCTTTAGAAAGGCCTGCAACTGCTTCTCCCCCCAACTTGCCCCCAATGAGCACCCCCCCCCCATTCACCATTTGAATGCTGGTTTGAATACTGGCCATGGGGGTGGGGGTGGTGGTGGGACGGGGAGGGGCTCGTTTACTACAGCAGACTGCATCATAAAGCATTATAAAGTTGACATCCAGCATGCATCCACAGGTCTGGACACTGCTCGCCCTCTGGGGGTGGGAGGGACTGCGGGGGGGTGGGATCAGAACAGCTGTGTGGGAGGGAATTTGCAGTGAGTTCCGAGTGGGAAAACTTATACAGGACCTTCTTTCCGTGACCCATGAGGCCTGGAGAGGAAGCCCTGTGCTGGGATGGGCCGTGTAACACATGTCATCATACGCACAGCTGTGTGGTACACAAGTTCCTCACCCCTAAATGACTGCATGAAGGAGCTAACTCAACGAGGAGTTTTGCTGATGTCACAGTATTACATCACTGTATAAAAACAAGAGGATGTGTTCGCAACTTGCCACAGATTTCAGTAAAATAAAGGCTGTCTTTCCTACATGTGTATCATGGGACGTGGGGGGGGCATTTTTAGGCTGCAGTCAGGTGGCATTCAGAAATTGATCTGAGGCCGTAAACAATGAATGACCAGAAATGCTTGCAGGGCCGTGGAGCAATGTGACAAGGAAGCAGAGGGTGGGGTGTGTGGCAAGGGCAAAGTGTGTACTAGGGGGCAGGGAGTGTGGCTGGCGACGGGTGGCAGCGATGGCCCATTCTGCTGGCACAGGAATGGGGTGCACTCACTGTGGGGCACTGGACTTTTACCCAGTTCCCCTTTTTGTAGTCCATGTCGTCCAGCAGCCTGTGCCATCCTGGTATAGGGGCACAGCTTGACTCTCTGGCTTAGAGGCACGGTCTGACTCTCTGGCTTAGAGGCACAGTCTGACTCTCTGGCTTGGAGGCACGGACAAGAACAGAACAGTAACACACAGATGAGCGACACGGGCCGTGTCCAGCGTGCTGTCATATTCTGTCCGTGAATGGACACGCGCCACTGGATGGTGCCTTCCTGCGTGCTCCGGGTCTCTGGCACGAGCTTCCTGTGTGGGCTCGTCGCTCGCCTGTCAGACCTGAGTATGGCAGTTCCTGTTTGATCGCTAGGGCTTTGCGAAAAATGCCCTTATTTGGCAACCAGAAAGCGTCTATTGTCTGTACGGGGCCTGGGGCTCGGGACCAGAGAGAAATACCGAAATAAAAACAGCCACAGCCACAACAAGGGGCTGCCGTGTGTATTTATGCACACATTCTGCCCGTATGCTTTCACCAAAGAAGTATTAATGTAGAAGCTTTATATACCTGAGAGGTAGGAGGCGACGTTTAAGCCGAATGCGGATGTGATGGAAATGGCAGCGGGACCAGAAGCAGCCCCGGATTGGGTCAGGCTCCAGCCGGTGCTGGTACCAAGAATAAAAGCCAAATATAGTTACATTCCAGGCGGTGAGGCCAAGCCTCTCACCAGAGTGACTCCCACCCCAGACAGTGGCCACGCCTCCCAGAGGCCACGCCTCCCTGAAGCCAGGTCCCTTTCCCGCGTTTCCCATCAAAGCAACAGTAGATGGTGACTGAGATGCCGCAGCCACAGATGTTCACTCAGTGTCTTTGATGTATTTCTTCATGCTTCGATCTATCACGTTTATATTTTATTACTTCAGCAGATACCTTTATCCAAAGCAATGTACAATTGAGAAAGCAGGGCCAACCAATCACAGGGGTCATGGATTTCACCCTTGGGCCTCATTCAGGGGCCCAGAAGCAGCACTCTGCTGGCCACAGGATTCGAACCAGCGACCTTCAGATTACAGGCACAGTGTCCTTGGTGATATATTTACATATTGGTTGTATGTTTCACTGGCTGCACTGCGGAGGCAGGGGGTCCCCCCCCCACAGCCGTGGACTGGTGTGTCCCTGCAGCCCAGGACTTTCCTGTCCTTCATCCCTCCTGCCGTTACTCGGCATCATGTGAGGCAGCCCCCCTGGGATGCTGGCATGGGTGAAAGTAATCCATCGACACCCCCTAGAATGCCTGGTGTCCCCATAAGCAGACTGGGGGTGTCTAATATATTAATATTAATGCCCTGCTAGGAGGACATATCCCAGAATTCCTCTCTGCTGTGAACTGGTCCTATGAAAATGTCCATAGTGCTGTGATGCCAACTCACATCACCGTCTAGATCATTATGTGATCATTCTGATCATGTCTGTTTATGTAACAGAGGGACAGCTATTGCTAGTCAAACCTGTGGTTTATTAGCCCGTTTATTTGGCAACCTAAAGTTCTGAGAAGTCTGGGAAAAGAACTGGACAAGGTAGGAGTTTCAGCTGGACCCTGTCTGATGCTGGGACAGTGACTGGGGAGCTCTGCAGACTGGAGGAGCAATGGGCCACCACCCCGTCCACACTGCGGGCTCATCTGTCACGGGGGGGGGGCGATGAGCCCGACCTCAAAGGTGCTGGCTGACTCAGCACAAGCTGCGAAGGAGTTTCACGCTGGAAGGGGGGGGGGTCGTGTTGACGGACGGCCACCCCGGCCAGTATCTCCCAATCTGTAAAGGGAAGAGCGAGAGGGGAAGCCCAGCAAGGCCACAGCTTAATCTGGAGCTGCACCGTGTGCCACCGCGATGAGGAAGGGCCCGCTGTCCCCTCACATTGTCATCCTCACATCCTGTTCTCCTTTAACTCTCCATTGTTCTCTTGTAAATAAGGGCAGTTTTAATGCCCTGAGAAGGGGAATGCCACCTGCGCAGTGCCAATGTATGCCTGCATTTCCCTGCCACAGCGCCCTCACACCCACGGTAGCGGCCGATAGCTTGGCATGCAACTGGGAGGAATGCCTGGTGTTTTCCCCAAAAGCCGTACTCTCTCAGAAAAAATGGTACAAACAGCATTAATGTGCCTCCAACAGTACAAAAATGTTCCCAAGTCCATTTCTGTACTTTAAAAGGCACATTTACCTACAGCTAGGGTACAATTGCCAGACCCTTGAGAATACAGTGTGTGACAAGTAATTGTACCCTCAAAGGTACAAAATGGTACTTTTTTCTGACAGTGTAGCTGAGGTGTGGCAGTGTGACTGACAGCAAACGCAGGCCAACAGATTTACGTCCCCCCAGTCACGCTGAAGGATCTTTGACCTTTTTAATGAAAGAGCAAAATTTTCATTCTCTTCCCAGAAAACCTTCATACACATCAAATAATAAGGTATAAAGCTCATTTCTGGAGGTCCCGTAATGTCCAAATGCCCAGTGTAGGAAATTTACGTACTGGCGACCAACCATTGTTAATTCAGGAGAGAGAGAGAAATCCCCATCTTCTTTCCATCACTGACGCGTATTTGTTTGCCATCACACACACCCTGGCAGAAAAGTACCTCGAACACTGTAGCAACAGGGGAGGAATTCATGATAATTATGGTCTTGTAATGACCTCATACACTGAGATAGTGAAAAAAGAACCTTGAATCCCACTTAAACGATACGAGGGAAGTCCCACATTGTTGTTTTTATATATACAGTGGTTGAGCAGTTATTCCAATGTAGGGTCAACACTGCTGGAGCAAAGCGGAGGCATGAGCTGGGGGGGCCTGGAGGAGCAGGGAGGGGGCGTGGGGCAGGATATAAATGCACTTAGGCTGTAAATTGCTCGGCTAATCCAATCTGAGCCAAGTAGCCAGCTGGCGGATTTAAATCGACTTCCTTGTCTCGGCCCTGTGGAGGGGGGACGTCTCGTACAGCCCAAGGTACGCCTCCCCAGGACATGAGCATCGGCAGCCCGATCCCAAAGCTCACCCCCCGCACACTCAGATCAGGGTCAAACTGTAGTCAGAATCAATGACCGCATCTGTGACCACAAGAGCGTGTTGTGTGTGTGTGCGCGCATGCGTGTGTGTGAGCGAGCACACCACCCCAGGCCAGTACAAAGGCCATCTGGGAAGGGGTGGGGGCAGTCTCCCAGCTGGACCTGACTGAGCTGGGACAGAAGATGGGCCGACTGCCTGGCAGTGGGGGTGTTTGTGGGCCCCATCACCATGACCCCTGCCTTCAGATGCGGGGCACTGGCTGAGCATCAGCCTTTTGATGTAATTCCTTTCTCCAGCCGCATTTCTTTCAAACCCTTAAGTGTGCCCCCCCCCGCCCCTCCCTCCGATGCTCAGCCAAACCTTCACCAGTGGCCTTTAGTCCAGCCAGAGCCACAGATTCTTGAGCTACATGGAGATATTTGATTGGAGAATTGAGTTCAAATGCATGCGATTTCAGCAAAGGCCAGCGAACAGAACACATCAGCATCAGGGGCGTCGACCCGTCACTAAGTGGACCATGAAACGACCATCGAAGTGATCCCTGCTTTTCCGAACCGGGACCGGTGCGTTAGTGTAACCCCATACAAGGGAATTCCAGTTATTTCAAAATGGATTCCTGCCTCGAGAGAAATCAGCAAACAATGAGATCCCTGAGGCTGAAAGGCGAAGAAAGCACTGGGATCCCTTACACTCTGAGGTCACGTCATGAGGTCGTATGTCCAGTTAGGCTGAAGTCAATGTCATCAAATTCTCATGCATTTAAATGTCTTCCAAAAGACACACCCAGAAACGTCTGTGCAAGCTGGAGCCGTGAAGTACAAAGGAGATTTACTGGACATGCGATCAGGGCTGGTATCACCTACAAGTAACGGTCCATCCTTGGATGAGATTCTACCTTCCCGAAGGAAACATCGAAGTCTCATTCATATTCGTAAATGGAGCGCAATGGCCAATTTCTGTGGTGCTATTTAACTGAGAGATATGATATAAAACCTGGGGGATTCTGAGGTTAGTGTTTTGGGGGTTCCCACATCTCCCCAAACAGTGTCATGTACTCATTTAAAGAATTCAATGGAACTTAAGTGGTGCTTTTTTATGTTTACACCTGGAAAGCAGCTTTTGAGTACATCTATTGCCCTGTCCTTAGGACAGTTTCTGCTGGTCACTGAATACACTATATGATCTTTGTGGATAAGCATTATGCCGGAGTGATGTCATTAACCAGGCAGTATGCCTCGCATAGGTCAGGAGTTTACACTGCTTTGAATCCTGATGGAAATTGATATTTCTCCTGGATAGCTTTAGCATGAATCACAAAGAACGGCACTTTAAAAACCCTCAATGTTTCAATACAAGCTGGATACTTGTGTATCCACAAGAAAATAAATCCCTAGTAAAATAATTACAGGTATTCTATGATCAACCTTGTGTATTTCTGAATGTGTCCCGTTCATTAGACTATATGTGCGGTTTTCAGATGATACGCCTCAAAGGAAATTTCCCTCCTATGTTTTCAATCACAGAGATAGAGACAGGAAATATTGTGAAATATCACATTTCATCACTTACCACATAGGTCAGCACAAGCTAGGTAGTTTTAATCACAAAAATGTATGTTTAACTAAAGTATAGTCAGATGATCTGGTTATCTTTTTATATGACAAGCAAATTTAGCTTTACCACAGATTATAAAAATGGTAATGTTTATGGTGTGAGAATAGTCTTGCATTGCGACATGCCTAATCCAACTGGAAAAACCGAAGATTCTTGACCACCCTTAAATACACAGAAGGCTGTTCAATGAATTAAGAGGACAACACCTAAGGCTGACATCTGTCATTAGTCACGTGGCCCAGCAAGTTTAAAGGATATGCACAGAATCATTAAGCACCTATAAAAGGAGCATAATCTACAGAAATGGATACGCAGTACAGCTCATGTCTAAAACAAACCCCTATATCACAGTTGCCACACAGGAATGCTGTAAGTTAAGTTTTGTAATAGAAGTTTATGGTGGAATGAGGCAGTTTGATTATGTGTTGCCAGGAATCAGTACTAGTGTAGGAACCAAGATTATTGCTGTTATGGTGTCATTGAAACTTGAGATAATAATTCAACAAGATCAGCCATTTCCCACCCCTATCACTGGTGTGAGCTTTCGTTTTGTTTATAAAACAAGCTTATGAATGTACTTTTGTGTACTTTTAGTCAGCTGTTTGGGCAGCTTAATATGCCATGGGCGACTCCCTCCATTACGAAATATCAGATGGAGATTTGTGCATATCACAGATTGTCTTCCGGTAAAGTTTTAAACCTTAGAGTAGTTCCTTCATACCGAAATCCGCCTCCTTGACAGTCATTAGTTTACGTTTTGAACAATGCATTAATCCATATTTCACAACGGGATGTGTCATTGTTAATATATTAATCACGGACACGGTGTCATTTTTAATGCAGCTTTTAATACCACGAGTTTGGATAACGCATATAAATTAATACAATTCACATAATTCCGGTGCTATTATAGCAAATACTGATCTTCGCCAGTCATTTCAAAATAATCATAATAGTAAATGGAAAACATTGCAGCGTCGAAGCCGTTTTTGTCTTAGATCAAGTGTCTGCGAAAAGCCTCGATCTTAAACAATAAGACTGTAACGGTTAATATTAAGGCAAGTATTAATGTGCAAAAACAAGGTGGATCAGACCAAAGGCAATATAATACGAGTTTGGAGTCGTGAGGATGAGGGCAAGAGCAGCCGGTTCACCTGCACCAGGCGCAGACGGCGAAACTTCCCAAGCGCCACGCCTTCGAGCCGCAGCCTTTCTCGGCCTTTGTCGTCTACAAAGCCCGTTAACAATGCCGGTCCCCCAGATCTGTACACAAAGGCACAGTCCCGTAATTGTCGCCGCAGGAACACCCATTTAACTGAATGGTTAAGGAAGGTGGATCTGACCCAAAACATTAGTAGCAAGCCAAGAACGGTCTCGCAAGGCGATCGTGTATTTAAAAAGTGTACTGTCGTATTGTAAAATATGTTTTGACAGCGTGTGCAAATTTAATTACGGTGTAAAGTAGGTCGACAACAAAAGTGTAGCTTTTCCACAAGTGGCAGCAAAATGCAATAAATGGGGAAGTTGCAGCGTGAACCGGTCGCTGTTTTAGCAGAAGCATATCAGCTACACAGAAAATGGGGCGGGGGTCGCTGCAGCCTGCGTCTTAAGCCCCCCACCCCCTTCTTTCAGCTCCGTTAAACTGTGTCTGCAGTCACGAATCTGAGCGCAGGCCCACTGTAAGATCCAGGGAGGTCTCTGGTATTTTTCATTTCATCGGCAAATCATTTTATGGCCACGTTTGCGGCTATGTCCTAATAATTCTGCCCGGCTTTAAAAGAAAGCTAGTTTTAATTATCCAACAGGCCCTGCGAACAAGGCTGATTCTCAGTACGACTGGCATCATAAGACTCTATCCTGTTTAGTAACATATAGGATATGTTGCAAGCTGTTAGTCACATCAGGGTGCACCTGTAACAGTATAGTACCCTTATTACTGTATGGTTTCTCAAACATATTTGTGTTGCTAACTCGATCGGCTAACAGGCTCTGCTAGGAGGCGAATGAATAAAGCTCATATTTGATCATTGCGCAATAACAGCATGCACGCATCATTATAAAACGCTGAAAAACCTACATAATCCCCGTAATGGACAGTGCATGTCTAATTGTATTAATCCATCGCGAGGAATATTTTACTCCTTTTCCCCCCTTCATGTCACTCCTGAGCTGCGAGGAAGAGCGGCGGCGCGCGAGCGACACGCTGGCTGCGTGACGTCTGGCCAATCAGACTGCGCAGATCCGAAAGTTTACCTTTTATGGCTCGAGCCGAACGGCTGCGCGCCTTTAAAAGCATCCGGCAACCAGAGTGCCAGTCACTCGGAGCGGCTTCATACACGCAGCTGGTGCGGAATCTGGTATTTGTGACAACATCTTTTAGGTCGAGTTAAAGCCCCACACCCAAGGTAAGTTCAGCAATGGTTTTTCTGTGTAGTTTCCCTTGCTTATTCTCATGCAGTCCGTAAAATTTCGCGGTGTAAAACGTTGTTTTTTTTTTTTTTCATTAGAGGCAGGTTGACATTGAGGGTCAA
Source organism: Hyperopisus bebe (assembly GCA_026777045.1). Lineage (NCBI taxonomy): Eukaryota > Metazoa > Chordata > Actinopteri > Osteoglossiformes > Mormyridae > Hyperopisus > Hyperopisus bebe. The sequence continues at coordinate 7,257,067 of JAODJW010000045.1, forward strand.
CATGTGTAATTTTCATATTAAAAGGACTGAAATGTGACTTAAGTGGAAATTGTTTTCTGTACATGTTACAGTGGATGGCTACGCTTTATGCCGCCAGCTTTTCTTGGCTGGTATTTTAAGGGTCGCCAGTTTAAATAGTCCCCTGAGTAACATTGAATTGCCTTCATAGTAGCACAAGGGTAGCATCTCGGTGTGACCTAGTTACTCGATGTCTGGCCGGTTCCTCCGGCTTGGAGGGGGCTTCATGCTTTGCGAGTCAGGTGTTGATGCACTCCCAGGAGTGTAGCTGGATACTCCTTTGGGTGGTGTTGGTCTAGGCGTGGTTGCAGCTTTGCAGTTTCCTCCTTTGGAAACCGTAAGCGTCAGCAGCCCGATGGTAGTCCGACCATCCTGGCGATGGGGTCGTAGCAGGGCGTCCTCTGAGGGGATGGTTATGCAAGGGCTGGCTTGGTGATCCCTCGCCCCCTCACATCGCGAATCGTGCCCGATCCAGAAATCCGGAGTTAGAGTGCCGTTTGAAACCCACTGCTTAGGGAGTGGCCTTGCCCTGTGTCAATCTGTTCCTTTTCCTGAACTCCGGCTTTGGCAGGCTGCCACGCCGCCGGCACCCGCAGAGCTGCTCTAACCATTGCCTTTTATGGTAATAATGAGGATGAAGCCGGACTTCCTTTGTCTGGTGAATAACTTGAGTTGAATAGTTTAGGGAGCAGCGCCACCTAATGGATGGCATACGGCAACTACAGGAACGTGTCGCCTGCAAGTTCATGTGTTCAGAGTAACCCACTGCACTTGATGCCCATGTGGTGCATCTGACTTCCTGTAAAAAAAAAAGGAACTATTTATAATACTATTGGCTTCCATTATACAGTTCAGCCATGGAAGACGAAATTGCCGCACTGGTTGTTGACAACGGATCCGGTATGTGCAAAGCCGGATTTGCTGGAGATGATGCTCCTCGTGCTGTCTTCCCATCCATCGTCGGTCGCCCAAGACATCAGGTGTGTATGGATTTGGTACCTGTCGAATAACGACTGCATTGTTTAATGGTCTGTGTAGGGAATGTGCTTAATTTTTTATTTTGTATATTTAGGGTGTGATGGTTGGAATGGGGCAGAAGGACAGCTATGTTGGTGATGAGGCTCAGAGCAAGAGGGGTATTCTGACCCTGAAGTACCCCATTGAGCATGGCATTGTCACCAACTGGGATGACATGGAGAAGATCTGGCACCACACCTTCTACAACGAGCTGCGTGTGGCCCCCGAGGAACACCCCGTCCTGCTCACAGAGGCACCCCTGAACCCTAAAGCCAACAGGGAGAAGATGACACAGGTCAGTTGATATGCAATTGCCTTGGCTGTCCCTCTTGGTCTTGCCCTTCCATTTCTTTCCATTCATTGTCTTCCACTCTTTTCAGGAACTTTCTCTCAAGACCTGAATTTCACAACTTTTGCAAGAAGCTCAGGTTTTTCTTCTGTCCTGTTTGCAGTTCTCTTGCTGCACTATGGCTCAATTGGTTTTCCATCTGCACTGAACTTGCTAATGTGTTGAATGCATCCATACGCATGCACTAACATTAGGTGACTGCTGTACTGGGAGAAGTGCTCATCTGACTGTCTCTCTTTACAGATCATGTTTGAGACCTTCAACACCCCAGCCATGTACGTTGCCATTCAGGCAGTGCTGTCCCTGTATGCCTCTGGTCGTACCACTGGTATTGTGATGGACTCTGGTGATGGTGTCACCCACACCGTGCCCATCTATGAGGGTTATGCCCTGCCTCACGCCATCCTACGTCTGGACCTGGCTGGTCGTGACCTGACTGACTACCTCATGAAGATCCTGACCGAGAGAGGCTACAGCTTCACCACCACAGCCGAGAGGGAAATCGTTCGTGACATCAAGGAGAAGCTCTGCTACGTTGCCCTTGACTTTGAGCAGGAGATGGGCACAGCTGCTTCCTCCTCCTCTCTGGAGAAGAGCTATGAACTGCCTGATGGGCAGGTTATCACCATTGGCAATGAGAGGTTCAGGTGCCCAGAGGCCCTGTTCCAGCCCTCTTTCCTGGGTGAGTCTTGTGTCCTGGAAGGAAGGTCTTGTATTTGATATAGTGGTTTTGTTTGGACTAATGACATCTCTCCTTCAGGTATGGAATCATGTGGTATCCATGAGACCACATTCAACTCCATCATGAAGTGTGACGTCGACATCCGTAAGGACCTGTACGCCAACACTGTGCTGTCTGGTGGTACCACCATGTACCCTGGCATCGCAGACAGGATGCAGAAGGAGATCACATCCCTGGCTCCCAGCACAATGAAAATCAAGGTGGGTGTTCCTCCAGTATCACCTGGCATTTGGTGTTTTCCAGTGGCACGTTGGCTTTAGCTTCTGTTCCCCCACAGATCATCGCCCCACCTGAGCGCAAGTACTCCGTCTGGATTGGTGGCTCCATCCTGGCCTCCCTGTCCACCTTCCAGCAGATGTGGATCAGCAAGCAGGAGTACGACGAGTCTGGACCCTCCATTGTCCACCGCAAATGCTTCTAAATGGACTGTTACCACTTCAACACGCCGACTCACTGCTGCATCAAAGCAGAATCGACATTGGCATGGCTTTGTTATTTTTGGCGCTTGACTCAGGATTTAAAAACTGGAACGGTGAAGGTGACGGCAATGTTTTTGGCAAATGAGCATCCCCGAAGTTCTGCAATGCGTCTGGACTTTTGTTTTTCTTTTAGTCATTCCAAATGTTAATGTTAAATGCATTGGTCAGACACTTATTTGCCTCTATGAAGGCTGCCCAGCCCTTGGGAGCATACTTAAACTGTTGTATTGCATATGTAAATTATGTAACAGGAAACAATGTCTTTCTGGGTTTTTGTACTTTTCAGCCTTAAATTCCCGGTCCTTCGTTATGCAAAAACAAAGCTTTACCTTTATAAATCGTAAAGTTTCTCATCCCCTGGGCAAACATAATAGCCGTACAGAAAGTGGCAGTGCCAGATGTGTTTGGTGGGGCCAACCTTGTACACTGACTAATATGAACCAATAAAGTGCACATGTTTAAGAACGACCCCTGTGTTCATGTGCTGTGAATGACCTTCCTTGGCATGAAGTTGAGTGCCTCAGTGGTTCCTAAACTGGTGTGGTGTGTGTCCTTTTAACTGGCCCATTCCCCTCCATTTAAAAGCCAGCTTTAATTTGGTAGCTCGGCCATTGATGGATCCGTACATGAATAGGAACCAAGAGTATTATAGTGCCACTAAGTCCAGGTGTTTTGTGACAAGACAATAAGCCATTTGGGTAATAAAGCTTAATCCATACAGGTGCTTACAGCATTTTTGGAGGCTATAGAAGCAATGGGCTTGGACATGGTAAGCTATTGCATATTTACCCAAGCTATGCTGGGTTACTCTGAAGTTCATAGTTATGGGTCTGTTAAAACTGATCAGGATTCAGAATTAACCCTTAAATTACCTCCCACATGAAAGATGACACCCAGAGCACCAAATTCAAATCAGGATCTAATTTTGCTGCAATTGACCTAGGAAGATATTAAAGCTGATGAGGCAATAGAAGGGACAAAGTGATTAGGAATAGTTTGTCATTTGTGAAAACAAATACCCCATGGAGTGCTGTGCAGTTAACTACAAACTTTAAATCCTGATGTGTGCTATATTGGTATTTTCAAGCACATTGCAAATAACCTTTGGTAGAACACTAACTGCATAAAGATGTCTGTTCATTAAATGGCTTGTCTGTACAAAATCATTTGCAAATATAAGTGCATGTATGCAACCATGTGTAGATAAGAACTAGGCACAGGAGAGAGCCGGTAGCATGTGGTGCTTGATTGGTAGGACATGTGGACAGTCATTAAGAGCACCTGACAGTCACAGCTGGTCTCTGATTCCAAGCTGGCAGCCTCAGCCCAATCCCACCATACCCATCCTATACCTTCCTGCTTGACATCTGTGCAACCCTGCCTCCAGCATCCACATAGGGCCTAGACAGTGGAAATTGCTGTTTCCTCAGCACTTGGGTATCTACATTGGCTTGTTGACCTGGGGACTTGGCTGTGTGGCTAGCTGATTTTGGGTGGTGTCCCCCCCCCCCTCCTTCTAGGTATATATTCTTGCACTGCAGTGAGTTCATGATGAGAACTCTGTTCCAGAGAGACAACAAATGGCCCAATTTGAAAGTAGGTGATTCCTGATACTTTACCCATGTTTAAGGATTTAAAGTCACTGCCTAATATAAGGAACTTGGTTGTGCCACTTCCAAAAAGGGGACCATACAGCCTCCCTGACCACACTGTCCTGTTCTTTTGTTTTAGTTTTAATATTCATTTTCAATTCATTAGTTGTTCCTGCTGTATGTCTTAGTGTTCTAAAGTTGAATTGCTGGTTCCTCATGTAGATGGATATTGATCTGGTTGGTGAGGATTGCATCCATGTCTGTCCTCTCCACTTCAGCGTGGAGTTTAAAATGCCAAGGTGCCAAGATGCTGGCCACAGAGTTCAGTCTCCCTCTGCTTGGTATTAACACAAATCTTAATGTCAGGCAGATGGGCTTAACAACTTCATGTTGGTTCCCTTCTGTTTCTCTGTCATTTGACTCATTCCTTTCGTTTGTTTATACGTAAAGCTTCATAAACAAATGTTATGGCATTTTTCGTCCAATGGCATGGCCCTTTGAGAGTATGTGCCTCTCATTTTGCAGGCATTGGCCTCTTGAGTTGTGTATTGCCCTAGTGAAAACCTCTCTCGCTTAATAAATTACCTTTGTTTCACCTATAGCAGCTGTAGGATCCCCAACCCATCCATCCATCTATTTCCCAACCTGCTTATCCTACTGGGTCGCGGGGGGTCCAGAGCCTATCCCGGAGGATCCCCAACCTCCTACAACAATTATAGCTCTATAGATTTAGTAGAACAATCCCCCCTAGCAGTTTAAATACAGATAAGTTAGTTCCTTAAATAGTCTTATGCATAGCTTTATATCAGAGTAGGATATGACCACAGCAGTGTGGTCTGGTCACAAAACCATTTGGTGTGCTATGTGTAGCCTAAATAAAGAGAAGTATGAAGCCAGCGGCTCTGATAATTTACTTTTCTTTTAAACTTGTAACGTGACGGATTAATCTGTACCGCTGCTGTTTCGTCCTGCGCTAAATAGAAGGCAGAGTAAACTGAGTGTAATGGCCTAAGAATGACTTCAGTGTCTCTTAAAACATGTATATGGACGCTTGACAAGCTTGGACTGCAAAAAATAAGTTTATTATTTCGGAAGTGTTCATATTGTGTTTCCTGAACATGATATATGCGACTTAGATTTTAGATGAAGTAGTAAGGCTGAAGTCGGGAAATGAAGCTTTTATTGCTGGAGGACGGTCTGAACTGTAGTTGGTTAATAAAAACGGCAGGTGTCGCTATTGCTCATTGTTCGTATCGACCTTTGGGCTCTGAAAGACGCAGGCTGCCAGATAAGTGAGACGTGGGCAATTTGTCTCTAATTACCTTCTCGCCTAGGCTGCATAATTGTGGCACTTGATTATGAGAATCCACCGCAAAAAGGAATAACAAAATGTATACAAGACTATGACAACCGCTGTGCAGTAATAGTTGAAAATCTCTGTGAGGAGAGCTCCAAGTTCAGTGCTTTGTATCTCTGAACAGGAAGATGTCCTAGATGCATATGATTTACTGCGCTGCACACATGTCCTGACAGGCCCTGATGAAATATGATCAAGGGATTATTAGCTGAAGCTTAGTTTTGAGTTGCTATGTCTTACACAGGGATCTGGGCTGGGCTGGGCATGGGGGTGGTCTTCTCCCTGATATCTTCCATCATCAGTGCCCCAGGCAATTGAGCTGTTGTGCTCAGGATTACAGCTAGAGCTGCAATACTGAGATGTTTAGGGCACCTTTATATGGTTGCTTTTAGACTGGCAGTGTGACTGCAGTGTATTTTTTTTTCGCTGCCTTATTTTCTATTAAAACTACCATAGTGCAGCTGGCGCTGAGATTCTGCCTTGGCTAAGGAGGGTGACTTCAGGAGGGGGCAAGTGGCTTATCAAACCCCCCAGTGTGCAATGTTTCTTTCCATTGAAATGCCCCCCCCCCCCCACGACAGCTTGTGCTGTGGCTGTGGGCTAGCGTACTGAGGCGTGTGTGGACAGCCCCTCTGGCTTCCCCCCCCAATATGTGTAAGCCAGTATTTCCCAACCCAGGCCTGAGGGACCCCCAGGCCGTCTGCCGGGAGGGAGCAAAAATGTGGACTGTCTGGCAGGGAGTGAACAGGGAGCAAAAACGTGGGATGTCCAGGGATCCCAGAGGACCGGGTTGAGAGATACTGGTATAAGCTAATAAATCAAGCCTGTTATGGATGCCATTTTGTTGATTTTGGGCTAGATGAAATCACTATTCTCAGCTGTGCCTACCATTGGCCGCTCCATTCCAGTCCTGCTTTCATACCCATGTTATTTTCATTCGGTGTTTTGTTTTTTTGCCAGATCTGCCTTGTGTAGAGCTGTTGTGATTCTCACTCGCTCAGATCACATCCAGTCTTCTCCTTTCTGGAGTCGTTTCCTGGCCTTATGGCTCAAATGCCCCCACCCCGCATGCTCGAACCTCCAAAATACTGGGGGTGATGAGGGTAACGGCGTGGCCATACATGTGAAAACTGTGGGGCGGGTAAAGGAGGGGTATTATGTGAGGATGGCACAGGCTGCTGTGACATTAAGTGTGTTATGTCAGGAATGCTGCTGGGTCCTGGTGAAGGGCCTGAGTAATTGGAGAGTGACGCTCCCGACTTCCTCCACCCACAAATGTTTGGTCATTGGCTGACTGGCAGGTTTGCCTCACCATTAGGCCCTCTGGTGCACAAGGGATGACTTCATCGCTTGGCATATCTGTTACTATAGACCTTTCAATGATGGTACAGCACCCCTGTGAGGCTGGTGGAGGAACATAACCTGACAGTTTACTCTGCCTGACATTTTGCACTATGGACACACTTACCTGACTAAATCTGTGGAAAAGCTGCAGCTATTTACTTGATCTTTTAAATGTCACCAATGCCTGTGATCAGTTTGATATGTGCACTGGAGGATTCTTTTGTAGGGCCAAATTCAGCTGCTTACCGTCTATAGAAATGACCAGAATCCCTTCCTGTTACTTAAACTGAGCTGATATGAGCGCTAAGCAAGCAGAATGCAGATGCAAACACGGCTAAGGCACCTCTCAGATTTCTGTCAGCTTCTTATCTTCCCAGGATTTACATTTGTCAGAATGTCTTTTCCATTCCCGTATAAGAATGAAATCCCGCTATTCTGTTTTAAAGGTGCCAGCTCAAGTGGGATGTGAAAGGATTGTGTTTGTCATGGAGAATCCCCACTAGGATTTTTGGGTCAAACCATCTTTGATCAGGATCTTTGGTGGGGTCTACAGAGGCCTATCCCAGGATGTAGAAAAAAGGGAAAGGCCAAAGTTGGCTAAGTTAATATTGCTTTGGAGAAGGATGTGATAGCTGATGTTCTGAATGCCATTGACTTTCTTGGCAACAGTCTAAATATAATATTATAAAATCGAACTACCCCTACGAATGTTCACTTTCAAATGTCATTCAAGGTCGAAACCTTGATCAAAAACAGGCAAACATTAATATTACAAAGATTGTTTCATTAAACTCTTCTATTCAATTTTTCACTTGCACGAATAATCCTAAATGGTGTCAATTTCCCAAGGCACTTGGGTGTAGTTCATCCTACTCCTCCTGTAACACTTCTCGCCAACATGTAGACCAAGCTGCACCCCCCCAACAAAAAAATGCTGGATGTGATTTTGATCAGGTGCCTGTGTGGCCAGACCATCAGGATCAAACATCTCAAATGTGCGTTCATCGATCTATAATACAGGTTTCTAATCTACCCGTTTTGACATTTCTTTCAGTTTTCGGGTTTCAGAAATGCTCTCATTAACATTACAACCCGGCGCCCTGGCATTCTCTCTGCTGTTGTAGGTGACACTGGCATTTCACTGTTCAGTGAAGCAGCCAGCTGGGGAACCATGAGGCATCAATCGGTATCTCACATGAGACTGGTGTACTTGTCCTCTACTACGGCTGAGCATCTGGGCTGCCCCCTGTCACCACCATTCTATGTTTGATCTAAGCATCGACTGACGTTCTTGACTAGTGTGTGCATGATTTTCATGCGTTGCGCTGCTGCCATATGATTGGCTTATTATCTGTTTGCATGGATGAGCAGCTGCACAGATGTTGCTAATCAAGTGGCCAGTGATTGCATGTGTGAGTGTGATTCTGGTCCTTGTTGACATGCTTGCATTACAATTGCAGCAGATGTGTCAGCTGCACGTTCATGAAACAGCCCAACCATGCCACTACATTCCAAAGGTGCGTTATGGAATTCAGGTCTGGTGACATGGGAGGTCATTGTGGTACACAGAACTCACTGTCATGTTCATGGAAGCAGTCTGAGATGAGTCTGCCACGATATTGTTGGAAGTAGTCAGTAGAAGATGGGTAAATTGTGGCCATTAAGGGAAGCACATAGTTAGTATCAATTCTCAAATAGACTGTGGCATTTAAAGGATGCTCCATTTGGGAACCCAACGTGTGCCAAGAAAACATTCACTGCCTCATTACACCACCAGCCCGAACTGTTGACACAAGGCAGGTTGCATCCATTGATGCATGGTATTTATGCCAAATTCTGACCCTACCATCTGTGTCTCGGCAGAATTTGAGATCCATCAAACCATTTTTCCCCCGCTCTTCAGCTGTCCAGTTTCGGTGAGCTCATGCCTGGTGTGGCTCATGGTTTCCTGTCAGCTGAGAGGAGTGGAAACCCCATGTGGTCTTCTGCTGTTGTAGCTTATCGACCTCAAGGTTTGTTTTCAGAAAGGCTTTTCTGCTCACCATTGTTGTAAAGTAGGGCTGCCCAATCCTGGTCCAGGAGAGCTACCACCCTGTATAGCCCTAATTTAACACACCTGATACAGATAATCAGGCATTTCAGTAGCACCTCAGTATTAGAATCAGCTATGTTGAAGTTAAGCTGGTTCTCATACTGAGTGCCTGATTATCTGTATCAGGTGTGTTAATCAGGTCAGGATGGTAGTTCTCCTGGAGTAGGATTTTGCACCCCTGTTGTAAAGTGTGTATATTTGTGTAAAATGTCCCAGCTCTCTTCCAGGTGTTTTGGAGGTGGGGTGTAGCTTGGCATAGACCCCTAAACCACCTGCCTGGAAGTTCATGAGTACACGTTCCTTGGATACCAGAAAAATCATCAACATTTCACCCTTCACCTGTTTTAACCCCAGTTACCTCGGGGATGCTGTGAGGCGGCTATGTGATGCTCATTTGTACGCTACTCTGGACAAAACTGTCTGGTAAATGTAAGCAAATATGTCCATGGCTGTTGTGAATAGTCTGCTGTGTTAAGAGCCGTCAGGAATATTTAACATTAATATTTCAGGTTCAAATGCAGAAGATCGAGAAGCACATACATGAATTATAAATAACGCATAGTATATGAGGGGAGCGATGTCCAGAGTATGTTCAGGGCGTTCTTGCAGGCCACAGATCTCCTCATCCGCTTCTTATCTCACCTCTTAGATGGCATTCCTCTGAAGGTTGCTGATGTTGAAGCCCGGCCACATGTTACCATAATCAGCATCGCGAGTGTTTCCGCTTACCCAACTGGAAGCTGGGCTCTGTGGGCTTAACCAGGGTGAGTCTCAAAGCTCGAAGATGCCAATGTGATCAGATGAGTATGTCCAAGACAGGACAGTGTGAAAATAGAAAAGGGAGCAGTAATGGACTCGATTTAAAAACAATAAGCTTTTTAACTAGGAGAGCAGGTACTGGGAAAAGGACATGCTGGTGAGCTCTAAGCAGAAGGCCTTTAGGAACAGTAGAGGTGTATGTGGGTCGAGTCGCTGTCTCCAATGGAAAACTACATGTTGATTTGCCAAAATGAGATTTAAAGGTAGAATTTTCACATGTTTGGGCACCCTGCCAGTCAGTACTTTAACTCCTTTAGAGGAAATGGCTTCTAAACATTTCTTCTAGCCAGCTTAGTGTTTTCTTTTCTTGCTTTAAGACTCTTAAGCTAAATATTCTTAGGTCTTGTATTTTCATTTTCATAATCAGTCTGGGTTCTGACACCCATTTTGGAAGCTTAATGTATTGTTCTTCTAAGTAGTGTGGTTGTCATGTTTATGGTTATCTTGTCGAACATCATCCCTCTTTCTTCACTGGGGAGATCAGCTTCCCATACTTGTGATTATTTAGTCAAATCCATTCTTGCTGTGCAGAATATGGTGCCACAGTCATAAATGGCCCATAATGAACATACTTGTGTGATTTTTCTCCTGCAGTCTTTGTGACTGTGGCCAGAACAGTTTGTCTCAGTCCACATTGTTGGTTTTAATTTAATTCTGGTGTCCCGAATGTCAGTGAAGGGCTGCTGAGCTTCCTCATTTTTGTGGATCGTTTTCCCATCCTGCAGATCAGCTCTGCAAGTCTGACTAATCTACAAGCAGCTGCATCTTTTTTCTAAATCTTTCTATTCACGATTGGTTAATGTTTCTTATTGCAGATTTCAGGCTGGGACCATTTGTGAGTAGTTTCATCACCTTCTGTTGAGCCTGCAGATCAGCCAAAGGGGTCAGTTGGGTCCAAATCTGCAACTCTGGCCCTGTCCTTATGATGAGACCTATAGAATATTTAGCCAACCAAAACTTGACATATGCTGCATTGATTGTATTTGTATTTTTACTGGATCATTGTATTTAGTCTTAAATCCATCAGAGTGCATTACAATGTGAAGAAGCGGAGTATGGGATCAGCCATGGCTATGGGCCTTGCTCAAAGGTGAAGTGAGGATGCAATGACTACAGGATTCCGACCTGCAACCTTCCACACGCAAGCAAAGTCCTAACTCATAGAGCTACACCCCATGCTCAGAGTAACCTGACTATACCTAGGTATGGAGAACATCTGGGAATTATTAAGGGGCACAATCGGGAAGACTGGCCTGCTGAATATAATCGCAAATGGGCTGTCTGAGCCATACATTGTCCATGAAAGATAACAAAAACACGTGTACTATTGTGCCAAAGGATAATGATCAACTTTGTTGTTGTTGTTGTTTGTTCTTCTGCCTCAAATCCATCTGGATGCAAGCTCAACATATGACCACAACTACCAAGTGATCTATATAGGAACTGAGCTAGTGGTTAAGTAGAACCTGGGTTGTCTGTAGACTGCCGGCCTCCCTTTCTCTGGCAGTGTTGAGGAGTCTGGAGATTCAGGGGCACCTTGAAATATAGTCATTTCTCCACTGGATCAAGGGGGGGCAACCTATTTCACACACAGCTACTTGGGCATGCCCACACACTAGAGGAACCAAACCTCAACCACTTTGAATATCTGGGGATGATTCGAAAGAGTATGAGTGTGTTGCATTGGAAAGAGACGGCTGCCCTGACCTACTCAACAGGCTGCCACAGTGACCCTCACCAGGAGAAGCGGGGGGAAGAGGATGCCATGATACCTGTATACCTGACCATGTCATGTTGTGCATCATACTTGTGCACTGACTGATTCCCTGGAGTCTTCATTAAAGGTTCCATTGCCCTACCCTCCCTACCCCCACACCCTCCTCACCCGAGGTACTGTCCATTCTCTGTTAAACCAAGAACAAGCTCATAATGGGCTCTGGCCTCAGTGTGATAGCCTTGAATACACAAAACGAGCACATACTTCTGCCAGTGCAGCACTGCTTCGCAATCACTAATAAATGGATAATGAATGAGATTCATCCGGCAGTCCTCGGCCGCACTCTCCAACCACGACTCCTTTCAGGGGATGAAGAATTGCAGCTGTCATCAAGTGAGGTGACTCAATTAGACGCATCTGCAGATAAGCGCCGCATAGCCTGCTGGAAGCTTGCGCCGCAGTCTCCTAAAACACAACAAAGGCCTCGATTTGACGGCGTTGCAGAATATTACGCCCTAAATGCCTGCTAACGGCTTTTGGCGTCCCCATTTCCTATAACGTGCCGAAAACAATGGCCATGCTAGTCAATAAAAGCAGCTAGCTAGAGAATTATAGCAGCATAACCGTTTGCACTATTCCTGGAAAAAGAATCGTAATCATTGAAGCTTTGAATAATATTGATCATGATCAGATGCATGGGCCCGCGGGCCTTTGTTTATTAATGGGTTGCTGTCAAAGCAAATTACCCTGAAGGCATCTGGCTGCTACCTGATGAAAGCTGAGAGAGGACACAGCCATCAACAACCCCAGGTTAGATATTTAGTCAATCCCGAGATCCTGTAAATGGATATGCAGAGAATCAGCAACTGATGAGCTCACAAGTATTTTTTCTGTTTTTTTTTTGCTGAATCACGAGGACTGCCTTACTTGTGTTGCCGTTATCGCAGTGATGGATTGTGGGGCTTATAATGCTCCTTGTGGTGTCATATTATCATTCCAAGGTTACTGGTAATTTCAGCAAACAGTCCATTTCCATTTGTGGGTGATAGTGGATGAGAAGTAAACTAGTTTTAAGTGCCTTTTTTATACAGAATGCATCAAATGACAGTGAGGGAAACTGACACATACCTTTCTGGGGCCAAACAGACTGCACTGTTAACTGACACCGGAAATCGGATAGCAGGAGTTAATCGCCCGCCATTGCATTTCATATTCTAAAAATGCAGTCTGAACGTGCGAGCTCTTCTGCTGTGTTTACTCTGTGGTTTACCTATCAGGTGCAATGAGACGGTGGCTCTCAGCAGCAGGAACAGCTGCTGACCCCGGAGACATGATATTCATCCCTCAGCCCCCTCCCCAGTGTGTATATACACACACACACACACACACACACACACACACACACACACATACCAGGATCCGTCATCTGTACATTACAAACGATCCATTTCAGACACCTGCTGCCTCTTATCCTTCTTCCGGAATGTTCTCTTGAAGTGATGGAACACAAAACCTTTGCACACACTTTTTTTAGGGAAGATAAGAAAATTTTAAAAACTACCATGCACAAGTCCTAGGCTGCCAAAGAACTTTGTTTAAATTACCTTTATGTTGGATGTAAAACTGATTTTGTGTCAAAGTGTCAGAGCTTAGTCGTCTCAGAAACTCCTGTCATCCAATATACCCATGCATTTGTTCTCAACCATCATATTTGACTAATTAATAAGTGAGCTGGTGGTGAAATGTTTTAAACAGTTTCTTTTAACTGCTTTCTTGGATTTCTTGCAAAGAACTGTATATGCACTCCAGCATTCGGGTTTTTGGGTTAAAGGTGCACAGTGAATTCTAAATGCTGACAAAGGGAAGCCTGCAAGCAGGATACAAAACAGCTTAGCCTGTAGTCTGCAGGCACAATAAGATCCTACTGTCCTGCTGATACCCAATCCACTTCTCTTGTCTCTGGCTCTTTCAGCTGCACTCCTTCTGTTCTCGGTCATCTTCGGTGCAGAGCTGCAGCACTCACTGGCCGTGGCAGGGCGTCCCCTCTGCCCTTGTGCTGAAGAATTCCATCCTTCACACAGTTCAGAGTTACTGTCCTCAACTCCTGTCACACATGCCTGGTGCGGAGAATCTGCAGCAAGGTCATCCAGCAAGGCTTTCAGAGATCTGATTTGGGTCCTACCATGTTTCCTCCAAACCTACAGGGGGAGCCAGACTTATGTGTCAGTGCAGTCAGAGACTGTGCTGCGTGTGACTCAAGTTGGAATTGCTATCAGTTAAACTCTGTTAGCTATATAAACAGCCTTAATTCTTACCCTGCTGTTTTCGTCTTTGATAGTTGCTTGCCATTGGACCTTTGCCCAGGTGAATGTCTCTTGAGTCCTGATTGCTGCCTCCTGTATTTCAGTCTGGACACTGGCTCCCATCTGGGTCTAAACAGTACCCTCTGACAAAATCCTGGGCAGCTGTAGACAACCCTGAAGCTTGAGCCTTAATGGATGGCTGCTATACGCAGAAGGTCTTGTTTGCAGACAACCCATGTGACCATTCAGGGTGCCTCGTGCCAGTCTGGCTTAGCAGCTGGCATTAAGAGAGGGTAGTCTGCAGCCTGAGCCTAAAGCAGAAATGAGACCATCAGCCTTGGCTGACTAATGAACAAAATCTGTTAGTGGCTTCAATAAAACCATCTGTCGATATTTATTTCCCAGATCATAAAATGTACCAGAGTCATAAAGGGGCAATCATTTATTGTATAGATTCCACATATACATGTATAACCGTAGCCTTGTACAATTCACACTGAAATAAATGGAAGATACATAACACATACACTCACTGGCCACTTCATTAGGTACGCCAGTTTTTTGTGCTGGTGTTAATGCCAGTGGAAGTTTGGAGTTCTGCATTTACTAAGTCAACAGAGCATTGGTGACTTTCGTGCACTGTATGCCTCAGCACTCTGCAACCCCGCTCTGTTACTATACATGGTCTGTCACTTGGTGGCTGAGTTTCTGCTGTTCCTAAACACTTCCACTTTGCAATAGTACCACTTACAGTTGACCGTGGAATATCTAGCAGGGAAGAAATTTCACGAACTCACTTGTTGCAAAGATAGCATCCTATGTCAGTACCACTACTGAATTCGCGGAGCTTTGTAGAATAACTCATTCTTTCACAAATGTTTGTAAACCTGACTACATGGCCAGGTGCTTGATTTCATACACCTATGGAATGGCTCTGAATGAAACTGACTGAGGTGTGTCCCAATACTTTTGTTCATATAGCGTATCTAATCAGCCAATCATGTGGCAGCAGCACATAAAGTCACGCAGATATAGATGAGGAGATTCAATTATTGTTCACATCAAACACCAGAATGGGGATGAAAGGTGATTCGAGTGACTTTGAATGGGACATGGTTGTTGATACCAGACTGGCTGGTATGATTTTTTTCGAAAGGTGCTCATCTATTGGGATTTATAACCAAATATAACCAAAGTATACAGAAGAGTATCTGTGAATGCACAACACATCGGGCCTTGAAGCAGATGGGTTACAGCAGCAGAAGGTTGCACTGGGTGCTACTCCTGTCAGCTAAGAACTAGAACTAGGTTACAGTGTGCATGAGCTCAGCAACACGCCACAATGGAAGATTGCTAAAAAGTTGCTTGGTCAGATACTTTGATGTCTACTGCAAAATTCAGATGGTAGGGTCAGAATTTGGTGTAAACAATTTTTATCTTCTTTTATTTAATCTTCATTTAACCAGCCATGTCATAATATTGAGTTCATTGTACTCAAATGCCGTCCACAGTCACCAACCAATCCAGTGGTGGAAAGGGAGATTCACATCCTGAAGGTGCAACTGACAAATCTGCAGCAACTGCTATCATGTCAAAATGGACCACAGTCTGGGAGGAATGTTTTCAGCACCTTGTTTAATCATTTCCATGAAGAATTAAGGCAGTTCTGAAGGCAAAAAGGTGGTCCAACCTGGTACTAGCAACGCGTACCTAATAAAGTGACCAGTGAGTGTATGTCCAACTCTGTATGGGCTATTCCTATGTTCCCTTGCCTGTCTCCAAGGCCTCAGTGTGAATAACTGCGCCGTCATTAGATTTTGCCTCTGCTGTTATCAAACCCTTTACTGTTCTGAGTCCAAACTGCACCCAAATGACCTACATCCAGCTGTGAGTCCCTAGGCCATGCTCTGCGATGTGGAAACCCTGCTGCTTGTGGAATTGCCCAGCTTGGCTCAGCAGACGTGGGTCATTACAGTTTGATTCGTCCTCCTCTGTCATGGCTCCCTTCTCATGCTTCTTGGAGGGTGGTGGGTAGCTCCTATGACTGCCCCCCCATCTCACGCTTGGCCCTGTGTGAGGGCTTCCCCAAGCTCCCTGTTATTTTGCCCACCCCTATGTGGCACTGAGATCACCACTTATCTGCTGGAGAGCTGCGACCGAGAACATAATGACCCCCTAACCAGGCCCCAGCCAAAATCAGCAATCCTAAATATTTCCCTTTAACCAAGCAAGACTCCCCACTGACTTGTGTTTGACCCACACGATACCACCCTGATCCTTTCCATTTTCTTTTCAGAAGTGAGCTCTGCTACTTTAAAACTAACATGGAGTCCCTTGAACCTCCTGGATCCCATTAATACAGAGCACTGCAGCTGCATTCATCCCTCTGCCAGCGGGGTGATCCTCACTCCATTTTGAAAACCAGCGAGAAAAGCACACCTCGTTTTATGACCATCACTTTAGTAACCTATGTCACTGAGACTGCATTTACCTGCCTGTTATTCTTTAGTGCCCAAAAAGCACGCTGATAAAGTAGATGCATTTATCTGGACGACTGCACCCCCCGTAGAGACAGTCTTCCTGTGGGCAAGCGAGTATGGGCACCAGTAAGCTGGAAAACCGCGGCATCTCATGTGTAACGGCGTTAGTCAACACATTAGCCACGATGAGAAAATAAAAACCAGACAATA
This sequence comes from Hyperopisus bebe, assembly GCA_026777045.1. NCBI lineage: Eukaryota > Metazoa > Chordata > Actinopteri > Osteoglossiformes > Mormyridae > Hyperopisus > Hyperopisus bebe. The sequence continues at coordinate 7,273,586 of JAODJW010000045.1, forward strand.
CTGTGGGAAACACTTTTTTTAAAATAGGGCAAGTGAAATCACCCGGACCCTCTGAAGTTGGCACTGCCTATGTTGCCAAAAGATTGACCGAATTTGTTGAATAAATAGGATCCATCCATCCACCCATCCATATCCATTTGTCCTATGCAGCATTGTGGGGATTCGGAGCTTGTCCTGGAAGCTATTGGCGCAAGACAGAGAATAACCCAGGATGGAGTGCCAATCCATTCATTGAGATAGGCAGGGTTTATATTTGGTTACATATATAAACTAAGGCGAGCATAGCCTTGATTTTATCCTGTTTTCTTCAGTACTGTGTGTGAGAAAAAGAGATCGACCCAAGCTGGAGCCACATCTGCACATTCAAAGTTGGCGCATGTCGATAAGTATTATTCGGATAAGATTTCTAAGGATACTGCTGGCTTGTTGAGGTCCTGAGGGCAGCCAGGGTGAACTTTCATGGGGGCTGTATACACTCAAAGCGAATGGCAGCTGTTTGACGTGTGTAATCCTATTTCTTAAATAGTGACTTGAGCAAATCCAATTCGCCTTGATCTTCGCGAAATGCGAGCGTCTGTGGTCAGCCTTGTGGTGGGCATTGCATGTATAATGAAAGATTAGCCAGGGGCTACGCTTTTAACTCGCAGTCAACACAATGTGAAGAAATATCCGGACAGCTAATTGCGATCCAGAAATGTCAGTTAATCCATTCATCCACCAGCTTGCCTGGAAAAGGGTTCACCTGTATCTGGCTCACATAAGTAAACCTAAGTAACCAACATTAGCCTAATTTGGCTTCCCCACGTGGTTTAGTTACTATCTGCCATAACATCTAGGCTATGCTAAGAAACGTAATAATTATATAGTGTAGACAATACCAATTAAAGTGACACAACAATAAAATGATGATTGGCATTATTGTACAGCAGACAAAGTACAAAAAAAAAACTACAGCGTTAGTAAACGAAATTGTCAGTCAGATAAGGTCTGATAAATCTAAAAAGCACTTAATGTGTCTAAACTGCGATTTATCTAGTGTTTTTTTTTAAAAAAAAAAAAAAACAAAAAAAAAAAAAGGATTATGTTACCACATACAATACTGCCTCAAGATGGGTTGACCGCTATTTCCCAGGCAACACTGCAAAAGTACTATTCTTCATGTTCACAACCCTATTATTTCATCTTCTTTGACATGATGCGCTGCTTAGGCGTCTACGTTGCTTGTTTTCAGCGCACTTTCTAAATCATACATCTCCGTTTAGGTTGAAATAACCACAGAAAAACATCAGACAAGACGTGACAATGCATTTGTACAATTCAACCGCGAATATTTTTTCCACCCGTGGTGACAATTCAGGGAGGCGGTGACAGCCGGAGCCGTAGCCGCTTATCATAACGCATCCCAGCGGCGGGGCGCCGTGTCTCCGCGGCAAATGGGTCCCTCAGACTCGCTCTCGGGGCGTGCAGCTAACGCCCCCACCTAGCTTTAATGTGCGACCCGTCATGGCACTTCCCCCAGGCTGCAAATACCATAGTACTTGTCCTCCCGTTTTTCTCCAGCAAAGATTTGGACGGTGATAAAAGGACACTCGATATGGCAAAACACCGTGTCTCCCCGCACGCCCTATTATTCACGTAGAAACGACATTACATAAAGGAAATATGAGTGCGGAAACACCACGCTTAAATTATTAAAGCACCTGACGAAATGTAGGGATGTAAGAAAATACCATCAATCTGAACACGTACGTGTTACAGGATCGTGTTTAATCTGAACGCAGTATTCTTTATAATACTCTCATTTTTGTTTAGACAAATGGCACCGTCACCCCGTAGGGGGGCATCATCCAGGCCTAAAACTAGTATTTTGGCTGCACCACGCAAATAATGCAGATGAATGAACTCTTTAGCGTGATTTTACTGCGTGTTATTTAAACATTTAGAAATTTTGGACATGGTTATGCATTTCACATGCAGACTACCATTGATACGGTGCTTATTACTCCAGTACAGATCTACAGGTACCATCAGGCTAAATAAAAGTTTAAAAGTCAGATTCCCTTACAATTATACCTGTGCAATGGCCTAGATTCATAATCTATAAACTGTTGACCACCACAATAAAAAACAGAATCAGAAAGATCTATATTAGATAAGTATATTAAACATACAAGGAATTTGTCTCGATGCAAAGTGTTCCCCTGGGATAACTTATAACAAGCGAAACAGTTTCCGATGTACACATATGTCCACACGAAAAAGTTTGTGTAAAATTTCAAGCTAGGCTGTGTCAGGCTCGGCGCTCATCCCAAGTGCTTCGTCCTTGTTTGGCCAGCAAGTGTCGCTGGCCATCCTGTTCCCTCTGTCTTTGTCCTAAGTGCATTTTCCACACATCTTAGACTGCCACATAACTCAGTGGGTTAAGTGTGTGGCTCAGAGATTAGTAACCTTCTGGTTATGGGTTTGAAACTAGTCTCTTCTGTATTTATTTTGGTTTCCCCAGTATTTATTATTTTGTATTTGTTTCTCTGTCACAGGTTTGCCCTGATTGTGTCCTGTTCACTTTTGTTCCTGTTTGTATTTTGTTCCTTGTTATCCTAGTGTAGTATTCCTCGTTTCTTTTTGTTAGAGTTCCCTAGTTCTGTGCTTGTTATCTGTTACTTCACCTGTTGCCTGTTTCCCAGAGCCAGTGCTTGTTTATTGTTCCATCTGTTGCTCGTTGTCCTTCACCCTGAGTGATTGGTTGTCATATGTTCCACACCTGCCCTCTCATTAGCCTGGTTGTTTGTGTGTATTTAAGTTCCTGTTTCTGCTCTGTTCTCGAGTCTGTCATTGTTCATGGTACTTGTGGTGTTATTTGTTCTGCTTGTTCTTCTAGTCCTGCTCCTTGGTTGCTCTGTTTCTCTGCCAATTGTGGATTATTAGTTCCTTTACTTTATTTCCTTTACTTAGTCCTGTCTGTGTGATCTCTCATGGTACTTTTGGTTTTTGGTGTTTTTCCACTGGTGTTTCTGTTTATCCAGTAAACTTCTTTCTGTCTCGGAAGCCAGAGGAATGAATGAATATAAAAATGAATATAAATATTTTTAACATTGCACTATGACTGAGCAGACATTGAAGATCCCTTATGTAAATATCCATAATAGCACTTTGAGTACTTCTTTTGCCAGTGGTGATGAATGGCAGACCTGGATGCGTCAAAGTTTTTGAGATGCACAGGAATGTGACACTTCTCCAATTGGGTACCAGAGTGGTAATAAACAACAACTCCGCTGTATGTGGAATTACAGCCAGGTGCGGCCAGAGTGCGCCCCCCACCCGGATCGCTGCTGGCAGACGACCTGGAGAAAGACCCACACCGCCAAGTACTTGAACGATGGGAATTTGTCTCCATGCCATTCTACTTTGAAATGACAGTTTCATTAAATGCTTGTTAGGAAGTACATTTCTTAAAAGGTATTTAAACTAAAAGACTTCACAGTTGATACCAAGCATGTACATGCACTAGGTGTTTAATCTTCTCCCTTTCATGTACTTGTATTTTCCAATCAGCAGTTACATCATTCCAGAATCTGCTACAATTATCCACCAATCTGTTGCTTGTGTCGCTCTCCTGCCCTATATTCCACTATGAAATGTATATTGATAAAAATCATGACAGCAGTTTGCAGTCATGAATCGGGACAGTACATAACTGATACTCATCTAATAGGTGGGGTTTGCTTAAAAGACAGCCAAAAAATTATTTACAAAATCAAAAGATACCTGCCCTGGAAAACCATTTTGTTTGTCCTGAAATAAATTGACCTTGTCAGATTAAAATCAATGCTAGCGTGTTTTCCAAGTGGCTACTTTCTTACATGTGTACACAGATATACGTTTCTGGCATTTCCACAGTCTGCCATGCTATGTGGAACATGGTCAGTGTTGGAGGGCAAATAAGGGATTAAGTCTCCTTGAAAAGAACTTCAGTCTTCTTGCTCAGCAAAGCAGTTCTGGTCACGGTAATATTATGTACATACCGGCGAGGCCAAGAAAACATGAAACAGTAGGTCTGTTTTGCCAAAACCGCTATAGATTATTCCTTCAAATATAATTTATGCTTCCACGATCCGTGCAGTTAACTTCATTTTAGGGGGAATTCACGATCCCCCACATAATTCATAATGACTTTGGTAATAAAATATTTATTTTACATGAAACTGGCATTATTACAAGCATTCCAAGAGGTATTTATTTAGAGATGCTCGTCTTCACTCGTCTACCTGGATGCTCACTGTGAAGTACTGAAAACATAGTGGTTATTTTAAAAGACTACAATGAATCAGCATTACCTGGGATAACAACACCCTGTTTTTCTTAACCCAGACAAACACACAACTGCAGACATAATTTCAACAGTGACATTTAACGTTAGTAAATGCGAGACTGACTAAAGCCATTTTAAATCTTTTTAGTTCTTAGTCCTCAGCCCAAACTGCAATCCATACGGATTGATGGATAGCAACACTTACACAGACTGACTGCTGAGAATATACAGCACCATAGAAAACACTGTCCTGTACTACACTGAATACCAAAAAAAAGCATTTCATAAAAAAGCAGTATATTAACAGGGAAATGGAGTTTAGAGTCCATAGGTAAATCAAGTTGGATGGAGGTTGCACTCCAATTATTCTATAAAAATGTACTTGCCGCTCCCCCCCCCCTCCCAGAATACTTCCAAATCAAGTCATTTTCAGCAGATCACACCCCGCTTGGGACGGCCGAGAGACACTGGGACAAGGTCAAAGGGATTTGAAGGGCACAGCACTTCCCACGTTGGACATAAAGATCCACTTATGGTAAAAAAAGCATCCTCCTATTTACGGCGACTTTTGTACTAAGAACCACATAAAGCACAACCTAAATAAGTTTAATTCACAGCAAAACAGGCTTAACATAAATTTACATAAGGTTTAAGAGGTTTTATAAATAATAGACTGTGGACCCCAGCAACCCTGCATAGGACACACGGGTATGGATGATGAATGGATGGGTGGAGGAATGCAATGCTTCCTCACTGTGCCCTCAAAGACAGTCTGATGACAGTCCCCTCTCTTGAAATCAACTGTAGTGAACTGTAGTCCCTATCAGAGGTATGGGCCACTCAGGAGGAATGTTCAACTGCTGATGGTAATTTACTACCCAAGATGACCAGCTACAGTCAGATCCCACATGCACCAAACATAAGTTTAGGTTCTTTCAGTTGCCACAGGACAAATCCCAGAGCTGCAGCAAAACCTGATCCAAAAATTCTCAAAAGCTAAGGATTCTGTCTTGTCTGCTAAATGTGGCGAGCGAGGAGATGGATGGCATCACTTTCTAAATAGGACTCAGTACTGCCCCCTACAGGCCACCAACAGTGCAGCCTGCTTTCAGCTGAAGCACCACGCAGGGGTTCATTTTTGAGTTTGGGGAAAATAAAGACAGATTACACAAAACTTTTCGTTACATTTCTTTATTGATGAACAAACTATAAAATCTCGTTACTAGAAAGGTTTCAAATTAAAATGGAAACGCACATTTGAAGTATTTGTAATAAAAAAAAGTAGGTAAATTTTATGTACACAAACACCACAAGCCACATTTCATCTCATATTTTCTAGTGTGTTTTTTATTTATTCATTTTTACATGATTAAATGTTTATACAAAGTAGCATATTCATATTTATCACCCCTCTCAAAAAAGGATAATTTATAAAATGTGGATGCTTTAAATTCCCAAAATAATCTTTTTTTATTCTTTAAACAATGGTTCATTATTATTTTTGTAACAGGACCTTATCAACAGTGAAGAAACGGCAAATGAAACAGGGGTCAAGGTCCAGCCTCCAGCCTACTCTCGTCACGGTTTCTCCTCCGGTATCTCCATCGCGCTCTCTCTCTCGCTCACTCGTCCCTCACTGAAGGCGCCACACCTCACTAGCAGCCACACGAAACCCAAATCAGCAGTATTGCACGTTTAGTGTTTAGGACAGAGTACGAGAGGGAAATGTCAAAAAAAATAACATTTGCAGCCTTCCAACATCACTGATGTGACAGAAAACAGCTCTTTATAGAGAGACATGCGTACATGTATGGGTGGAGCTTACACACACATATGCACACAGGCAAACTGCAGGATGATCTCCTGGCCTCTGATATCAGGTGGTGGGGGAGGGTGCTGCTGACACATCTGAAATGACTGTGCACCAGGGTGCCCTGGGAAAGTCCACAGGAAGCAAGAGGGTTAACATGAAGCAGAGGCCTGCTGCCACCTGACCTGCAAGCAGCCAATCACAGATTGACAGTGGCAGGAGCAGCACTTCCTGGTTGGACAAAGCCTCCAGCAGACCAGGACAGACCGCCTCACTCACAGGTGGAAGGGCGCACCAGGGATTAAAAGTCCAGGTGAAAGGACAGTGCTGAGAATATTTAAAGGTACTTCTCACGCATGGTCTCTCAGCTTCCATATCATTCGTTTCTGCAGCATTCATTATCCAAATAGATTGTAAAAGTGCATTGAGCTTTGGGAAACATTCTTTAGGGGCATAAATCATATAGATTAAGAAAGAAGAGACCCAAGTACTTTTAGGAGCAGATTTACGTAAACAACTGCCAAGTACTCTGGAGTCACTAAGAAGAAAAAATCAGACACAATCATTTGGCACTGATGAAAACTGGTTTCGGATTCCTTTTACAACTGGATTTATTACAAAATAGCTTAACGTATTTAAAGCATCGGGTTTCTAAAAAATACTTTTCTTGACTGACAGTCCTGTGAATACTCAACAGGACTTAACCTGCCTTTCTACCAAATAGCAACAAGGCTATTAACAAACTGAGTGGCTTTACTAGATTACCACTAACACGGAACGATAAAAACAAGATATTCAGCACAAATGCCTTTATGGGATATGCATAGTGTTAAAAAATCAAGGACACTGATGATTCATGACGCAGGTTAAAGTATTTCTGCAAGTAAACATTTCCGTAAACGCCTTTGGGATACGAGTCAAGACATTCATTTATTCTGGCATGACAAAAAAAGTTATATGTATTTTTATATTGAAGTAATTGCACCTGTTTAGCTTGCCAAATCTACCTGCCAGTACCAGTTTGGAACTCAATGGCAATTAGGTTTAAAACTCAGATTACATCTTGGGCTTTATTCATCTCCCCACCTCAAACACCCCACTGAGGTTTGTTTGATCACGAGTCTGACACTTATTTGAGCTGCAAATACACATTTACTGCACGTTAAGATCCCACAGGCTAATCAGCAATCGGGACAAAATCAGGCATGTCGACAGCGAAATTATTTAGGATATGCACTCAACTTTATAAAAATTGATTCAAGGGCAAAAAAGGATGATTGACTGGAAATGCAGCAATCACATACAGCAAGAACGCAGTGCACATTGAGCTCATGGGAGTTTCACTTAAGCAAAAAGGGGTAGGAGGGCAGAGAAAAAAAATATTGGTTCAGAGAGAGAACCAATCAGATTGTAGAAGAAGTGGGTCCAAGCAACTAGAGGAGGAGGAACAAGGCATTTGATTGGTTGGTCCTGCCTCCTCTAGTTGCTTGGACCCATTTCTTGTACAACCTGATTGGTGCACTCTGAACCAATCATTATTCATCCTGCACTCAGAACATTTTTGGGTAAGTAAATCTCATGAGTGCAGGTTGAGGCCCATGTGGCACCCAAGGCAAGACTGCCAGCACATCCCAACCAAGATGAATGTAAAATCAGCATGCTAAGTTGGTGCCTCCTCAGAAGATGGCACCCTAGCCATCTGCCTATGTCACCTAATGAGTGGGTCTGCACTAGAAACAGTAGTGCAGTGAAACAAAAAGCCTCTGGAACCATAGATTTGGGTGACGAGCAACATCAAAGGAGGGGTATGATTGTGATGAGAAAGACCTGTGTCTCCCGCCAGAGAGGGCATTTGGACACCATGTTTAAGGCAAGCAGAGACTCATTGCAACCTGGCAGATTCTCCGCAAAGAGGAACTGCGCAAAAGACAGATTGATCAGGCAGGTGCACCTCAATATTAAGCCGGGGGGAGAAAAAAAAAAATTAAAGACCACTTTCTACATTCCTCAAGAAGTTTAAAGCATACCAAAACCTTGCATGGGTTAGCAACATTCAGATATCCAACTGTATTCAAAGTGCTTTTATCCAAAACAGGGAGGCCAAAGGCAGGTCAAAACGGAAAGATCTAATTAAAAAGCAAAATTAAGTGTTCCAGGGAATAACAATTTACAAGAATAGTTTTGTCACTGGTGTACTACTGTGGTCGACACAACACACAATAGTAAAAAAAAAAAAAAAAAAATCATAATATGGGCGAACAGCATTGTGCAAATCCCTCAGCGGATCTGGATCCAATGGGAGGAGTGACAGACTGGTCGTTAACACAGCCACCTACAGTCGGAATTGTCCATTAAGAAAAAAAAAAATCCACAGAAGGCCAAGAACTACAACTAAGTGCTCACTATGGTACAATGGTACTCATTACCCACAGTAGCTAGTAAATACTGTTAAGGACTCCTGAAGCAGAACCCTGTATTGTGTTCTGTAACACAAGTTTTTTTTACCGCAATGTGCAGCCAAATCTGGATCCAGCAACTAGATTAAACAATACCCTCTACCTTAGGCTTCCATACCTTTAAAATTATATTCACAGTTTTATAAAGCTTTTCTTTAAAAAAAGAATCTGTACGTAAATATATAATACATATATGTATGTATACACACAAAATACTGGGAGCATTTGTCGTCTCAGTTAAGACACTGGGGAGTCCGGCTGCATCCACCTGCCCCAGGTTGGCTGGAACGAATCGGAGGATCAGTGCTTACGTTTCAGTAAGGTAAGCACCCATGAAACTCAAGCAGATCTTTGAGAGAATCCCAAAATTTGAAAACAGGCGTGGCAGGTTTGGGGGGGGATGAGGAATATCGCTCTCCTATGCCTCCCTAAGTGCTTGGGTCAACATTGTTCCCCTTTCACAAAACAGATTAGTGTCTTCGGAAGGCCGTTGATGTTACACTGCTGTCTGAAAGAAAATACAAATTTACATTTCTGTATAAGATGATATGTAGACTTCAGTCCATAGTGTATCCATAGTTTCTCCTCCAGAAGAATCCTGATTGGTGTGTTTCCCTGGCTTTTACCCTGACTGCCACCTTATTTGCTGAGCAGCAGATCAGGTCCTGTCGTCCGGTGGTAGTGGTCCATTGTGGTTGGGTACAGCTGGGGCCCTTGGCCTTGCAGATGCATGCTGACAAGGTTTGCTGGTGGTTGCTGGGACAAATGGGCCTCAGTTGTGGAGGGGTGGCTCTACCAAGATATTGGCCTTCACTGCCCCAAAGCCGTTACAGGTGCCAGGCTGCAAGTCATTGTGTCCTATGAGCTTTCAAGCCTGGAGGATGGGTACCACCAATGAAAGCCAGTAGCAGTCAAAAAACAAAGAAACTAGGTGTGAAATCGTGACAGGTACTCATCAGCCTCCCCTCGGGTAGCCACTTGCCATGTGGATATCACAACACCACCAGGAGCACACTATTTCTTTACATACGTGCAGTGAGCTGCCATTGACCTCATTCTCACTTCCTCATAAACGTTTCAAGTCGCAGTGTGATGTGTTGCAATGCCCTGAGAGCAAATAATCAGGGAACCTCTGACTCAATCGGCAAGTCGACACAAAGTCAGCTTCGCAGTCTTTACACTCAGTCATACTTCTCAGTTCCAGAAGCAAACTGCATTCTGCTATGGCTCCCGGACAATCATTCATACACATTTTGACAACTTCAAATAATATATTTCATGAAATGGGTTTCACTCCCTCCAGATACAACCACACCTCTGCTCTCAGGAGTCACAGGTGATGAGGGCTTACGGGTAGCTCAGCAAATGATGGGCACCCCATCTGTGTTGAAGATCATCCCTGTGGTGGGTTCATAAGTACCAGCAAGGTAGTAAAGATCTTCACTGTCCTGGTACTTCTTAGTCTTGATCATCTGCTCATACTGCTCCAGGCTGACTACCAAACACTTGTGAGAGACCGTCTGGACATCATTTTCATCGATGTGCGATGACTGATAGAGAGCACGCTGTGGAAAAATGACAGAATGTTAGGAAAGGTGGTGCAATTAGCTGACAAGCATGACACGTCATCTCCACCTAGTTTTTCTCACCTCCATGAAGTCCTTCCTCTGGTTGGAGGCTTGCAAAGCTGCGGGGAGCCCCCTTGAGGACTTCTGATCCCAGTTCTGCCAAGAATCATCAAGTGAAATACAACATTATTCTGTTGTTGCCTCATTGTCTGCTCTGAAGACATTAGCTGATGTATACATCAGCTCTGATCATAGATCTTTCCACATAGGATATAAACATATGAATGCAACAGATCTCACCTTTCCCTCGTGAAGCTTCTTCCCAGGGTTAGTTTCCTCGGGATGGTAGAACCACTTCACTCGGACCACCATATTGTTCCCCCAGGACTCCCACATGCTCTGAATGCGCCCAATATACGGCAGGTTGGGTCTTCCGGCAGACAGAAACACCGCACAGTCTCCGATGCGGATCATCTCCTTCCCGCGCATGATAGCTTTGTAAAAAAGCTTCTTTGCCTTTCCTTTCATTCCACGCCTCTGCAGAGCAATTAACACAGAAACCAGGCTTTGAGAAAGTGTTTCAAATGGCTCGAATATAAAGCTGTCACTCAACTCACGATGCCAGTAATGAATGTCAACAAAGGCAGTCATTTTTTATTCAGTCTTAACAGTCCCTCTAGTACAGCAGTTACTCGTTAATGCTTGAGACCACAAAAGGCAAACTGAGCATTTTTGCATGAAATGGATCTGTGAACAATGAATTCTCACCTGTGTTGGTTTACCAAACCACTTCCACAGCTGTCTAGCTGGAAGAAAGGCAGAGATTTTGGGCCTGTTCTCCACAGAGGGCAGACGCTGCCTCTTGGCCAGCTCCTTGGTAGTTGGGAGATGGATGCCCTCACGCCTCTTGGGCCTTCCACTGCCTTGCTGCTTCTGTGGTGCCTGCTGCTTTGGACCTTTAGAGGTAGGGGGAGATGAAGCAGCCTGAGGTTTTGTGGACTGCTGGTCTCCTGTTTGGGGTGAGGCCTGCAGTGCCATGGAAGACGTCTGGGGGGAGGTTAGGGCCTCCTCGTCGGAGCTGCAGGAAGAGTCCTCGTCGGTCGTGGATGAGGAGGAGGAGGACGATGACGACGATGAAGAAGAGGATGAAGAGCAGGAGGTGGAGCCAGAGGATGACGATGAGGAGCTGCTGGTAGAAGAACTGGAAGAGTTGGAGGCGGGACTGGAGGCACGGGAGCTGCTGGAGGTTGCGTCCTCCTGTGTCTCCTTCTTCTGTGATCTCTCTTCTTCATCACCTTCTGACTCAGAGCTGGAGCTGGAGCTGGAGCTGCTGCTGCTGCTCTCAGACTCTGCGTCCTCATTCGCTTGGGCATCCTTGCCCTTTACCTGCCCATCCCCCCCACTTCCCAGCTCTCTAATGTTATAGGTTGAAACGTTTCCCATCTTGGGAACATCTACATCTGAAGCTTTAGCCTTGGGTGATTTCTGAGGGGTTTCCCCTGGATGGACGGCACCGTACGCTATGCCCATCATGGTCTTGTGCTCTTTTTTGGACAGGCTCTGGTCTTCCATCATCATCAGAGCTTTGGTCTTCTTGGTTTTGGGAGACATCACGCCTTCGTGGTCCAGCTTGATCATAATCTCAGCCTGAGGCGCTTTCCTCTGCGGCTTTGTTCCAAGTCCACCCTCAGGGGGATCTTCGCTGTTTTTCCCTCTCTTGACCGATCTGACTTTCCCCGTTCCGCCACCTTCGTTATTTGGTACAAAGGAACCGAGGGAACCTGCAGAGTCTGCAAATATATCGACGGGCAGGATCTTCCCATACATAGGAGCCGTGTAGACAGGCTGCAGTTGGGAGTACGCTTTGGTGGAAGCCTTCACTCTTGCAGCTTTCTTCTGTCGTCCATTAGGCATCAGGACAGAAGACCTGGCTGTCCCAGCCTCCTGGCATTTTCGACCTGGCCTAGGTCCTGGTCTTCCAGAGACCTGGGGCTTTGTCTGGGTATCTGAGGAAGAGGAACTCGCTGCCTTATCTTGCCCTTCCGGAATGGTCTCTGGCTCTGTGAAGGAGAAGCGGGATTACCAGGCCAACATTAACCAAGGTTCATGGTAAGGGTAAAACTGTTCCTTCACTCCAAGCACAAATGTACTTAAAACTTCCCAAATTGTCTTCCTTATGAAACATACAGGCAGTCATTGAAGCACTTCCTTCGCCTGCAGATTGTCACCTGCACTTTAAATTAGCTACCCAGTGGCTTTTTTGTGGCATTACCCGGCTTCGGCTTGGGTTTTCTCCCCCGGCTTTTTGGGGTAGCCTCCTCCGGAACCCGCAACTCAACCTCTTTGCTCTCTGGTACGTCTTTGCTGGTCCTCCTGCCCCGCCTCTTCGTGCTGGGTACCAGAAGAGCGGGAGATGGCTCCGCACCTGTGGGACAGAGCAGGCAGGTGAATTTACGAGGGCCTCAAACACGCATGTGTTGGGGCGAGGGCGGGGTGTGTTTCAGAAATCAAACTCAAAAGCAGTACAAAAATCACATCAGACAGGGGGCGCTACAGACATTACTTATTCTACCTCAAGAAAATGCTAGAGATAACTTATATATAGCATCCAGTAATATAGGCTCCGTGCTCAAGCCATGTCCATTCAGGCTTTTTATAGCAAGGAAGGTATTAGGTGGCTACTCTTGCAATCAAACTTTACAGACATCTTAGCGTTATAGGTCAGGGATCATTTAAAAAGCACACAGAATAATACTATCCCAAAATAACACGGCTATGAATCAGAAACATTCAAGACGAGGTAATGAAATTACATTTATGCCTAAAGAAATTATTTAACCAATATGAAATCCAAGCGTTCTGCGTGACCTGCAAGATATTTGACCCGATGTAAGTGGATATTTGTTCATAAAGTGTTTTGTCCATGTTCCCATTTCCCAAAAAGAAAAAAAAATTATTTGTGGAACACTAGGTGTGGTGCTCTTAATGGGGGAAAACCAGTGAGGCTGGGAACCGCATTTGCGTAATATATCTGACATGCTGATAAATCAGGGAGATGGCCATTTAAAACACATCACTGTCTGCGCTAGCAAAACAAATCTCCCTGGCACCGTTCGTCGCTAAACTTCAAAGGCCAGAACCAACAAATCGCAGGCTGAACCTCACCCAAATAAAACAGCCCGCTGGCCCCAAGTTTACACTACTTTAAAAATATTATTTGAATATCAGTAGCAAAGCTAAATGTGCCCCTTATTGAGGAGCCCCGCCAAACTCAGATGTTTCCCCTCAAACGTCGGCCCTCTCCTGCTTCGCCAAACACCCACACTGGATCTTGTAGTCGGGGGGGAGGAGGCGGATGTGAGACAGAGGGATCCGCCCGGTGTCCCCGTCATCAAACTCCACGGTTATCAAGTCGCCATCCTCGTCCCCGTCCGGGTTTCCTGTCAGCATGAGAGCAGGGCAGGCCATGAGACGCAGTCCCGCGAACGTCACACCAAGGCGTCGCGCAAGACTGGCTGGCACTTGGAACATGACAACAAACTGAAGAATGACAAAGTGTCAAAGGCCCATCCCTTTAAGCAAACTAAGCATACCAGTGAGGAGAATCCCATGCTTTTAAAGGGACAGAGTACAAAAGCATATTTATGAGGTCGACGCCCCTCCCAGTCACGCCATCTGATTGGATGGGATTCCTCTGCCTCCCAGCTTCCTCGAGTCCTACGGGCTTCAAATCCAATCAGCGCGGCCTCCCCGACCCGGCCTGAGTTCCCCCAAATGAATGGAAGCTCGTTGTACGCCTTCGTTAAAAACAGCCTTCCCGAAATACGACACCCCTTGTATCACGAAATGCTCTGAGTGGACCCTGCATTTCCTACATTCATAGATTCTGAAGCCTGGATTTTAGCCTAAGTGGTTTCTTGACCATCTTCCAAATCCAATACTGTAGGTGGGGGGTGATAATTTCTTCTAGAGGCAAGGGCTACAGAACTATCCCTAACAGCCTTCACCCAGAGCTCAGGCCTCCTGCTCAGAGTATGAGCTGCTGCTGGGAGCAGATGCTATTCTACTCTTATCTCAACCTGACAGGAGGGTCTGCATCTACATGCAGCATGCAGGCAGATGGACGGGGGTCAAATTTTCACAGAAAATATTTGCACATCACACGTGCCTCACTCCCCGTACGGATGCGCTGTCCGGCCGAGGCGCGAGCTACCGTGAGGGGACAACCAACATCTGTCCTCCTGGTGCGATTAGGGGTCGCCCCCATTTTGGGATGGGACACAGGGAAGGGGGCAGCAGAGCTCAGTCTCATGGGACGAGTCGGGTGAAGCTGACATGGAAAAGATGGGGCCGAGAGGACCTTCAACCGAAGGTCTTCCAGGAAACATCACAGTAAACGAGGAGGAGAAGGCAGTGTTACCCCTGACGACGGTGCCCGGGTAAAGGCAGCGGTACTGCTGGCTCCAGTAAGCGGCGATGCGGGTGCCCTCAGGAAGGTACCTCACTGACGGAGGCTTCACGTCGATAATCTGTAAGGGAAAATCAGCATGTGGGCCCAGCTCTGACGTAAAGGGAAGCGAGGGGTAGGGGAGATTAAACGGCGTTTAGGAAAGCCGGGCTGGGTGGGGGGGGGGGACAGCGGTAAGTTTATATACTGTTTATCTTCATCAAGCATCTGGGGAACATGAAATCATTCTGTTGCGTCGCTCCCTTTCCAGAAAACGCCATGAATCATCAGCTGCGATGAAAACGGATTCATAAATCTGTCGGAGGGGCCGCGGTAACACCGGGTATTTTTGGCAAGGGGAGAGGCTGGCTGGCCGTCCCCGAGTGGGGAGGGGGTAACTCACCGCTTCCTGCAGCAGCTGCTCCAGACAGTAGATGTGGGGTCGGTTTCCTCGCTCGCCCTCCACCATCACCCTGTATCTGCAAGATACGAGCCCCCCCACCGCCTGGCGTTAGGATTTACGGGAAGCGGGCCGCTCTGTAGAGTAACCGCCGGATCTGAGCAGACCCACGGAGCGCAGTCACATGCACACGCACGCTAAACTACGCAGGTACACCCCGCCCCACCCCCAACAAAAACATTATTTCTAGCGCTGGTTCATAATTGCATGTCTTAGGGTTGATCCTTGCTCGCCTGATCGATAGAGGCATGACCTAGGAGTATCTAAATAAGTCTCGAGCTCAGGCAGCTTCAGAGTTCACTTTGAGGAGTGACGCCTTTGAGGACCAAACGTTGCTTTGAAGAGCCTTTCAAACAGATATGCCCTATGGAATCCGACATCTTCCAGCAGCCTTGCTGATGCCCTACTCTCACGCTTTGGGGAGGGGGACACAGAGGTGGTCATGGGGCTGACGTAAAGGAGAAGCTTTGTGGTGATCTACAATGGAGAGATGGGTTTGTCCGATAAGCTGAATGGCGTTCCGGTTCCCATTGTGCTGTAGCCATGGTCACCGAAGACAGGAGAGGAGTCAGCCATTGTCACGAGAGAGTTCCGGGTGAAGAACCTGACGGAACAGGCAGGCTGCTCCAGCTGCTCAAAATGTGTGTCGCCGGAACCATCGGCATGAATCATGGCAAGCTGACAATTACATAGTTACGGTAGCGTTTTTAGAAGCTCAGCTCCCTCCACCCCACCCTGAACATCACCGTGACCTGGTTCTTTCAACCAGCCATCAGAATGTTCTATATTAAGGGGGTGGCCATTTTTCCAGCACATAACAGAAATCTAAGCGATTCCGGGAGTAAATTAATTTCAGGCTGTCTGCTGCAATAACAGTAATGAACTCTGTTAAAAGGCCTTTTTCAAAGGGAAAGGGAACGCAGGCTTTAATCTTAAAGACAAACAGCCTGAAATGCCCCTGGCAACGCGGGATTTTCAGCATCAGCTGCCACGTATTTTTATATATTTTGCAGCCGTTTCAAACATAAACGTCCTCCCAGCGGGACCTTTGTGCAGCGATCACACTGTCTGCAGAACTCCAACCGGGCGACGCTCAGTGCGCGCTGCGCAAAGGGCGTCATTGAAATAAAGCTTTGATGTATGGGGGGGGGGGGGGGGGGCGTAC
>JAODJW010000045.1:7301859-7322111 GCA_026777045.1 Hyperopisus bebe
GGGGGGTCATGACATGAACAGAAGGGTGAGGGCAAGCATCACACACAGCCCCCCCCCCCACCCAGCTCCACGAATTTTAAGAACCTTTCATCGACTGCAGTAAAATACATGTCCTGGCACCTCTCCTGCCTTGCTGGGGGGGGGGGGGGGCATTTGAGAGCCAAACATTTCAATTTGAATGCAAGCTCTGTGGCCTGCACAGCCCTGCTGTGGGATTTTGACTGCAATCCCCAAGCCTACTTTGAGGCAAACCGATATTTATGTAGAGCGAGAGTAGCACAAACACAAGGTCCGGCCGCATAAGGGGGCCTTTCTCGCGGCCCCACACTCCTCCATTAATCCACGGCCCATCCCTCTTCCCATTTCCCGAAAGCAGATGCATTTTTAACACCTCTAAAAAGGGCCAAACAGAAAACATTTTGCTCTAGGAAAGGTGTCTCCGAAAAGCCCGTCACAGGCCAACAAGACAGCATGGCACCATGGGCGGGAGCGAGCCCTGCAGTTCGGGACCCACATGGCAGAAATCAGCCAAACCAACCAACAGCACACAAGGGGTGAGATCAGGTGCCTCGAGCTGGCCAATCCACACCCGACTTACCGGCTCGTCCTTTTTCTGCATCCAGCTGTATTTCTTGTTGGGGTCAAGCTCTCTTGGGAGGCGGAGGGTCACTGGAGGTGGCATCTCCAATGCCTCCAGCAGCACCTGCCTGCTGGCCGCCAGGAGGCTCTCTAGAGCAGAGGGCGCCGTCATGCCTGTGCAGAGACGCCCATTAAATCAACACAAAGCAGGGCGCAGACAGGCCACCAGCACCACGATCACAGAACTCTGACCAGGGGGGAAATCGCCATTGACCTCAGCTCTAATTCATCGCACCAAGGTCACACTAATTAGTGTGAACACAGGGGATACAACATCCATTTGGACTTCCATAGCTCAGGCTTGTTCATTTTGCCCCCTGGTGACCACATCAACATGCATCACACACACACACACACACACGTGTGCCCCTAGACCCCAACCACACCCCCAACCCCTATTTAAGCTCTACCCCCGCAGAGGTGAACCTCACCCTGGTCATCTCCCCGCTGCCGTTCCAGCTCCAGTGCAGCCATGTCGCTTAGGAGGGCCATCCCTTGCAGGGCTCCAGGCTCCAGCAGGGCGGCGCCAGCCTGGGAGGGCATCGCCTGGGGCAACTCGCTGGCTGCCACCAGCGCGATCATGCCCGCCATTGGGTCCTCGGCCGTGGTGTCGAGAGGAGAAGCGGAGGATGGCTGGTGGTGCAGGAAGAGTGGGCCATCGCAGAAGGGCACGTTCGCGTCAAGGGTCCCCAGACTCACCTCCTCGGGAACAGAACCCACCTGGGCTGGCATGTGCAGCGCGGGGCTGCAGGCCGGAGACTTGGTATAGCGGCCTAAAAGTTCATCATCTCCCTGGGAGGTGTCTAGTGGGGAAGGGCAGGTTGGAGCCCTGCAACTTAGGATGGCCACATCCTCCACCTTCATGTCACCCCTGTTCCCCTGGTCCTCCTCGCCATCTGGCACCATGGGAGCCAAGGGGAGTCCCTCGAGGCCGGGCGAGATGTCCCGATCAGCAGGTGGCGAGGCTGTCCTATCACAGAGCGACACCATTGCCCCCTGGGCCAGCCCTTCCTTGCTGTCCTCCACACCCGGCTCCTGCTTGAGGGCCGTTCGCTCCTCCTCCGGCTCACACCGGGATGCTGGCCGGGGCTCCATCTGTGGAGAGCAGAGCCGCACGGGCTTGACGTCATCGCCGGCCTGCAGCGGCACGTCTGGGGCTAGGCCATCGGCGTCAGCGGCCGCAGCCGGCTGGAGCACATATGGGTAATGGCTGCCAAACGGGGGGGTTATGGGCTGGTAGGGGTAGCTGGGACGGATTTCTGGGGGGAAAACAGCAACACGAAGAAGGGAGGGATGGAGGGAGAGAGGAAGAGGGCTTCATTAGTCCTCGGACCATAAGCAGGCCGAACCCAGGGCTCCAGCCAGGCTCCTGCAGAGCCGAGCTGCACCTCGGATTCATCACCGCATCCGCTTTTCCCCCAGTCGCCTAAAGCAGCGAACCAGAAATTAACAAAGGAAACATGCTAGACCAGAGCCACCATTAACGACCATTTGACTGGCCGCGTCGAGCAGCAAGCGGCCTGAACGTGGCGCTCTAAGCGGAGCTGCATCGAACATCAAGATCAGACCACTGGGGGCCCAGTGTAAGGGTGCCGTTAAAACCCAGACAGGAATAACGGGGTGATTACCCACCGAATTGAGCGCCAACACGAGCAAACATCAGAAACTGTGCTGATGCACTGAATTACTGTTTTAGGACAACTATAAAAGGCCCCCAACTCTGATAATACTGTGTGATATGTGCTGTGATCATCGCCCCTGTGATGGGGGGTGGGGGGGTTTGGGTTTTGCTCACCGGAGTAGAGAGCCTGGAATGGGACTGAGGCTTGTTTCTGAAGGTCCAGCTCCTTTTTATCAGCCTCCTCCATAGACTCCTCTTTGGGGGGTATGGGGGGAGCAGGCGGGGGTGAGGCAGAGCCGGGTCTGGGGGGGTGTGGGACCGGAGTGGGCCCGTGTGAGTACATTTGGTGGTGGAGGAGTTTCTCCGTTTTGGGCCGGCTCTCCGATTTGAGGCTGGAGATGGGTGAGGGGAGGGCGGGCACTGGCAGCAGGGCCTTGGCATACGAGGTGGAGGCCGTTGGCGAGCAGGGGGGCGCTGGAGGCTTTCGGGAGCTCAGGGACGACGCCGAGGCTGCGCCCATGCCCTGCTTGGGCCCGTCGCTGCTCCGCTTGGCTGGCTTGTCTTCCAGGTCAGCCTGCTGCTCACTTGGTTTTAATCTCTCCTGTTGGCAGGGGGGGAGGGGGGGGGGGGTTAGGACATTCCATCCAACGAACCTCCCAGAGATGTACATGCAAGCCGATCCCACGGGGCCCTTCAGGGAGGCCCTGGAGATGCAGTGTCTTAAATGGTAAAGGCGTGGCTAAGCGCCCCTAAGAGTGGCCCCGGGGCCCTTTGAAGCGCCGGGTGGCATGTGTCAGAGCAGATTGTGTGTCAGTACAGGGATCACGTTAACAGCAATGGGATCTGCGGCGGCAGCTTCCATAAAAGCCAGGGGGGGGGCACCCACCGCAAAGTGTGTGCTGCGCTGCATCTGCATGACCTGCGCCGCCTGCTGCTGCATCATGTAGAGCTCCTGCTGCCGCAGCAGCTGCTGCTGTGAGAGGAGCTGCAGCTGGTGCGCGTGCTGCAGGGCGCCGCCCGCCGGGGGGTACATGGCAGACCACAGTGGGGGGGCCCGCTCCATAAGCTCGGCCGCTGCGGAGAAAGGGAGCCGGTGAGCGAGGCAGTGGCCAATCAGAGGAGGGCGTTTGGCGGGAGGCGGAGAGGTACCGTAGTGAGGCAAGTGTTCGGTGGGGATGACCAGTAGCTGGCCCGACTGGGGGTCCCGGGTGAACTGGTACGGGGGCGGGATGGAGCCAGGTAGGGTGGGTGAGTAGGCGGGGGGCAGGCCCTGGTGCAGGGAGTGGGGTCCCAGGCCTGTCCGGGCAGAGGGAACACACACTCAAACTCTCTGTCAACAACCCCAACAAACACCCAAGGGGGGGGGGGGTTCTGTCTAGTGTCTAGACAGGGATTTCAGCCTGACGGGAAGGAAGTGGGGGGGTTATGGTCGGACATGGCCGGGTCTCGTTTGCGGTTATTTTTGGACATTGGATTTGCACGCCCGGTGGAGCACGATCCACTTGTGGTCCAGGATAAAGCCTCAGGCTAAAGG
Organism: Hyperopisus bebe; assembly: GCA_026777045.1. NCBI lineage: Eukaryota > Metazoa > Chordata > Actinopteri > Osteoglossiformes > Mormyridae > Hyperopisus > Hyperopisus bebe. The sequence goes on from JAODJW010000045.1 coordinate 7,305,654, forward strand.
GGGCTGGGGGGGCTTGGGGGGCACCACACCCGAGAGGGAGATATTAGAAGCTGCCTGTGCACATGGGGGTCGATCGAATATTGCTGTAGTAGAAAAGGAAAAAGTAACGCTTAATAGACACTGTTTGTGTCGGCTTCCTTTCTGTAGGTCCCACGGGGTGCTTACCGTAGGGCGATCCAGGGAGCCACATGGGGGGAGCGCCAGCGCGGGGCACCCAGGGGTGCGAAGCCAAATGGGAGGAGGGGTCCGCGGGCCAGCGACCGGCACCGATGAGGGCTGGGCCACCCGTCACCATGAGGTTGGGGTTCAGGGAGCTGGCGGAGGCCACTGGGGGGGGCATCTGCGTGTATTCTGCAAGCTCCTTACTCTCCCTGTGGACCAGAGAGAGGGGGCTGTGAGTGGTGGGGCTCTGGGACCAATCGGGTCGGCCCACAGCGGCCAGTGGAGGCAGGAAGGCCAGTAGAGCACCTGCCACACACTCACACATTGGGGCTAGCGCCAGCTAGCTAAGTGTTCACCCAGAAACGCCACTTCAGATTCCCGAACAGAAAACATGAGGTTCACGTGGGACAAACTCAGCACTACGTCCTTCCTCATCACCTACGCCAGCAGAGTGATGGCAAACCCAAGGCTGAGACAGAAAACATCCACAGCACAATGCGGAATAATATTAACATTAGCAAAGTTGCTAATAACTAAGCCAGGATGGAATCCAAGCATAGCAAAACTAGGAAGCTGCTTATAGGACCCAACTGGCACAAGGGGGCCCAGACAGAGTCAGGAACTATATAATATTATATACACGGCCGGCTCTAGCTAGAGGCAGAAGAGGCACTTGCCACTGGCTCCTCTATTTCAGAGGATGTGAAACCATCATCAGTTTTCCTACTAGGGGGGCCTCCCAAGTAGAGCTGTCAAGGTAGAGCTGGCCCTGAGCTCTGCTTTGGGATTAAGAACCACAGGGCCTGGCTTCAGAGCATGATTATGGGACACAGCTCTGTGACAGAGTCTGCATACGCTGGCAGCCTTACCCTCCCGGCGCACGTGTAAGCAGCGATACAGCTGTCAGACAGGCTACGCTGCGGCCAGCTAACCTGCGTTTTATGCTAACGTGGCTGTCTAACAGCTGCCGTGTGGCCGCTACCACGTACTGACCCCCAGGCATCGGAAACGGCCGCGTTTGGAGCTTTGGAGACTGGCCTCAGCACAAATCTCACGGCAAGATCATAAAGCCTGAAAGAATAACAATTGCCTGCAGTGGGCGATTTCCAAGCCCTCCACCCCCAAAATACACCCCCCCACCTCACTCTCCTATGCCTTTAGTACAACAATCTGAAAAGATGTATCTACAAGCCATGGAGGCATCGAGGATAAAAGGGCATGAGCAGTATCCGGTCAGCCTGCAACACATACACACACACACACACACACACACACACACACACACACATACACATACACACACACACACACACAGGTGAGCCCCCCCCCCCATAATCTGGGCCATTTTTACCACTAGAACAAACCAAGCAGCTTGGGCTCCCTGAGCTTTTACTCATTATAATGCATCTTGATGCCAACGGATCGCTCATCCCAGCCTCTCTTGGCATTCCTGGGCACAGAGTCCCACCCTGGGAATGCCAAGCTGAGCGTCCGCACGCTCCCAGACCTGATCAGGCGCTTTGAAACGCCGCTCCTTTAACAAGTAACCTTCAAAGGACAGACGCCCCCCCTACTTTTATCAGTCCTTATCGCCGGCTTGCATGCGGCACGGCGCAGCCGGCGGGTGGACATCAATCCCGGCGGCATCCTGCTCCCCCGCACCTTCCTCACTGAGGGAACGTGCATTTCATGCCATTGTCCCTCTTGCAGGTGCAGGAAAAAAATCCATCAGACTGTCTCAGGAAGATGGGAAAAAAGTGACACAGCTTCTCCTTCCTGTTTTCTGCAATCCTCACTGTTCCATCATCTCTCTGGGCCCGGGGGGGGGCGGGGTCCGTTATTATTAGAATCAATAGTAACAACAGATGGGGGCTGAACACACACAGTAACTCAGCTTAAATAACAGGCAGAAGATCGTTTTCTTTTGTTCTCACAAGGCCGTTTCTTGTCCCATAAACACATATATCTGTTTATTTTTGGTTTGATGCTTATATCCCAGTCATCCTCATATTGCACCCAACATATTTTTGGGAGACATGAAAGGTATTTTGCATCCCCGCAGCGTAAATATTTCTCCTTCTGCCGTTCTGGTTTATGCGCCCACATGCATGTGCGCACACATATGGCTCTGTGACCCCTACAGCCCCCCCCCCCGCATACCCCTTACCGTAGCAACTTCTCCTGCTCTCTCTCCAGGCGGCCGGCCAGCAGACGGTCGTCACGGTGACGGGAACGCTCATCGGCCCTGTCGTCGTCCGCGCGCCCTGAGGCTGGGGGGGGTGGGGGATTTATACAGAATTTTTAAAATTAATTTTACAAAAAACTGATTTTGAAGAACTAGCAGCTTAAGGATGAAGATCACGGTCTGAGAGGAAGATTATTCACAGAGCTCTCCCAGACAGCCTGGAGCACAAACGTCTGGACGATGGGATGGCCGGCTGAACCCCCAAAGACACCAGGGCCCCCATGCTATTGCCCACAAATCGAAACGGCAACCCAACATTGTGCCAGAACTCTAAGGGACAGCTACTCCTACAAAGCAATATGATTTTCTGGAAACTACACTCTAAAATGGTCCCTCTATGGACAATGAGGAGAAGCAATATGACCTTATCATCATAATCATCATTGTAGTCCAGACACCATAAACACTTATGGCCATGCCTGTTCACTGGAGGCACAGGAAACTCCTTCAAGGTTCACCAAACAACCACAGAAACTCCAGCGGAGAAGACGGGTTTACATTGGTGTATTTAACCTTTCAGAAATGCCATAAAATGCTCCGTTTTCCCCTCTCATGGACTAAACAATCAAATTCTGTGCCCTGGAGATGGAGGTATGCATCTCAGGCTCTTACAAGTCCAGGCTTCCAGGCCGTTCCCTCGGCAAACACTACAGATTAGTGAACTGAAAACCAGCTTTCTGCTTTTTTAAAATACTCTAAATTCAAACATTCTCCTCTCAATGCAAGTGGACTAATGTTATTACTACAATCCCCTGGCACGGGGCAGGAAATAAATTAATGATTTTCTCCTCGCTCTGGGTCCATCGCCTAGCAACAAGCCCGAAGGCCTATCACAATGCGGGGGCTTGTTTTCAGCTTTTAGTTCTGCTCAGTAAATTTCATTTAAAACGCAGAACAGCGGCTTCGCAGTCTGGGGAAAAAAAAGCCTGAATGAAAGCAGCCCGCCCCGCAAGGGTGGGGAAGCCCAGGCAAAGGCGGACCCCCTCCCCAGCCCCCTGCACTGTATTAAACCCAGACTGGACAAGCAAGCAGGTCAGTTTCTTGCAGCCTTGGCATTCCCCCCGTGTCAGCCGATCCAGGGCATGCTCAGTGGGAGATGAGCAGTCACATGACACTGCCGTAGGGATGGCAGGTAGAGCAGGGTAGAGGTAGAGGTCAGTGGGTACCTTTGATGCTGCCGAGCTTGCCACTGTTGTCCCTCTGCCGGGCCACTGCCACAGCGATGCCCACGGGGGGGTGCCGCACTTCCACCTCACCCTGGGGGCCGATGCTCTCGCGGCCAAAGGACTTGGCGCTGTCGGGGCGCTCAGGGTCCCGGCGCAGCTGCTTGGCGGGCTGCTGGGGCGGCAGGTGCTGCACCCTAGAGGAGCCCGAGGCCCCTGCCTCCACCTTCACACAGCCCAGGCCCCCAAAGGGGTTCTTGGAGTCGGAGGCCGGGCGGGCAGGGTCCCGCGAGAAGCTGCCGCTGTACTTGATCAGGCTTTGCATGGCGGATACCTCGCCCTCGGAGCCGGACCCGGCCGGCCGAGACGTCACAGGAGGGTCCAGGTAGGCCTTCTTCCCATCTTCCTCCAGCCGTCCCGAGTGCCCATGCTGGGCGATCAGCGCTGCCATCTGGCTTGAGGCGAAATTGCCCATCTCGAAGGGCTTCCACTTGAGGTCCGATGAGGCGAAGGGCTTGGGCGGCTCCGCGCCGTGGCCAACCTTGCTGGCCTCCCTCGTCGGTGCCCTCTGTGGTCGCTCCCGCTCTGGGTTCCAAGGCTCCGACTCTGGCCCCACTCTACTCGCCTCCTTGGAACTGCCTTCTGGGCTGTGGCCTGCTTTCTTCGGGTACGCCTCCGGCGCTGCCAATCTCTTCAAGGCGGCAGTGTTGGCCCTGATGACGGAGCCCTCCTCGCGCATCGGCTCGGGCGCATGGGGGTGCCGCCCTGGGTCGTACCGGCTGCACTCCCGCTCCCCAGGCCGGTCCCGGGCCTGGGAGGCGATCTGAATGGGGCCACTCCTCTCATCGTAAACCTCGACAGAAGGCACAAACGTGGGGGCGATGATTCTGTGCTCTTTGGCGGTGCCATGAAGGGGGTAGAGGCTGGGCGGGGGCAGCCGGGGAGGGGGCGGGGCAGGGGTGCCATGGGGGGAGGGGCAGACACAGGGCACGCGTGTTGCCAGTTCGCATTTCCGCAGCTTGTCATCCTCGTCGGGACCTGCTGTCCTGGAACACCGTTCAGGTTCAGGTCCCAGGTACTTGGAGGGGGGGGCAATAGTCCTGCAGGCGACCAAAGGTGGGGGTGGAGCGGGGATCCTGGGTTTGGGCTCAGTGGCAGGGTCGGGGAAGAGCGCCAAGGAGTGAGGGGGCCGGCGCTCCTCCTCGGGCCGGTCCTGGGTGAGGTCCACCACGCTGAGCGGCCGGCCCTCATCCCGTGGCTTCTCCCTGTCCCGGCGTGGCAGAGCGCCACCCGTCTCACCCTTGTGCGACTTTTCCTTGCCTGCGTCCTTGAAGCCTTTGCCCGGGAGGAGGACGTCCTTCTCCCGAGACAGAGGTGTGGACAGGGCTGCTGCAGGGGTCCGGGACAGAGAGGGCTGGGAGTGCAGGGTGGTCGGCGTGCCGTGCCCAGGCAGGTAGAAGCCGTCTGCAAGGAGAGAGCACAGACGTTTCCTCAACCGCTGCCAGTCAAGAGCAGGTGGAAAGTCCTGCACGGCAAGAAATTAGCTAGTAGGGTGTCGGCTGAGCCCCCCCATCCAATCCCACCCAGGCTAAATCATAATCTGTAGGTAAGACATCTCATAATGCACCCCGGTGGACCACTCGCCTTTCTGCGATTCAAAGAGCATGTGCTGTCCCAATTGGGCGTGGAGGGCGCTGACGCTGCCAGGGGCCTCCAGGGGGGCCAAGGGGAGGTAGGGACTGGGGTAGAGGCCGCTGGGCAGGGGGGGGAAGCCTGCAAAGGGGACAAAGATCACTGAGCATCTATTCAGCCAGCAGGCAACAACTGGAGATCAAAACAGTCACCTCCCTGCAAATAAAGCAACAAACCAGACACACACACACACACACATATAGACACGATGGCCAGCAGAGCAGAAGCAGAGCAGCCTTTTGTTTATGACCAACAGCTCACACAACTTTTAAGGCCATTTTAAAGTGCAATACTTTGTTGCGCCAAAGGGGGCACCAGCGCACACGGGATCGAATAATCGAGTCATGGGGGACGGAGGGGGCAGCGAAGGCTTCACAGGTCGAGACGGGTGGTCAGCGTGGCCAGTCAACAGGATCGCATCCCTGGAAGATGCACGTGGTGCCCTAACACAGACATGCCCCCTACAGGGCATTTACAGAGTCATTTACAGAGAGACTGACCCATCAGGCAGGAATGTATCAGACAGACGGGCAGACAGACGGGCAGACAGACGGGCAGACAGATGGGCAGACAGACGGGCAGACAGACGGGCAGACAGACGGGCAGACAGACGGGCAGACAGACTCCACGGGCACGTGGCCAACCACTGAGCTGACGGCACCCAGAGCCTGGCCCCGGTGTCGTCTGGCCACTGGCGTCGTATAAGCGCCCCTACCCGCCTGACTGACACCTTCAGCTCACGACACCCTGGACCAAAAAAGAGGCTCCCAAAGAAAAATATGGGGGGGTGATCCATCAAGTGGATTAACAGTCTAGAGCAGCGACTGAACTGGCCAGAGGCCAAATCAGCATATACGATGGCAAGTTAACCAGTTAATTCCCCAGGGGGCAATTGGGGAGGGCACGATAGGGTTTCAATAAGGCAGGGGGCTGTACCAGTGTCTTCTCCGAGTGGAACAATTACTTTTAAAGGGTTTGAACATTTGGACTTCATTTAATAGAGAACCCACTGAAGATTAGGGGGGACCATAGCAAATGTGTAACTGCTCCAGATGGAGCTCTGCTTTCTGTATCTGGGAGGTTAAAGGCAGAGGGAGGCAGGCCTCATCACGCTGCCACATGCACCCGCTCCACTCCCAAAAGATGGGAAGAATGCAGTAGCCCACTGATCCTGGATCAGCATTGAGGATATATCCCCTGAGAGCAAAGCGATGGGGGGATGGAGAGCCGCATGGTTTTAACAACCCGCTGAACAGGCCCCTGGGCCAATTGCAAAGCCAGCTGCAGCTCTGCTCTCCGATTGGACCGCAGGGTCACATCCCACCCCCCCCCCTTCAGCCAGCACCTGGGTCCAGCTTCTACCCTCTGATGAGAAACATTCAGTGCAGGCATGCAAACGACAACATAAATCTGCATCAGTGGTGGGGGTGGGGCAAGCCCAAGCCCCCCAACATGTTCACAGGTCGCACACTGACCGGAGACACAGTCAGACCAGAGATGATTATTATCCGCTAATTATAAAAATGAGGCAGCGTGTCTCCATGCGCCTTTGGATCACTGTCATGCTCACGACATTATTCAGTGCAGCGACCTGACGGCAACACGACACCCCGCGTCTTCTGGGGGTGTACGGACCCCCCTGCCGACCCGAAACACGCGTCATGAGCAGAGCCCCCACGGCCCTGACAGGTCACTGCACACTGCCACCCGGGAATGCAGGCGTGTCCCATTACGTGGGCGTGACGCAGTAACGGTGACCCAGCTCCTGCTCCCGCTCCACGCTGCCGGCTGGACGTCGGACAGAATGAGCCAGTAGAGTGAACACCCTAAACAAGCATCCGCACAGGCTGCAGAACCCAGCCCCTCGCGCCCCCGGGACCGGGCCTCCTGGCATCCACAGCGGCATGGCTTAAGCCCACAACCGCTGGAGGTGGGGCTTCAGGTTCATGGCAAACCGTGAAAACGGCAGATATTACAGTAAAATTAACAGCCAGCATCTGGGGCCAAAACACGGTACACAAAGCTCATTTTCAGGAACTCGTTTTACATTTTAATCATTTGACTGACTTCTATCCAAAGCAACTTGCAGAAGAGGGAAGGATTACAATTCATGGGGGGGGGGGGATGTAAACCCATGAGCTTTGTTAGAGTGGGGCTTTCTTGCCAATTTGACTTCACATGGAAGGCTGCACAACTGCACATGTACAGCCCATAATACTCAGGGGCTGCCCAATCTGTATTTGGTTATCTGCCTATCAGGACACGCGTTTATTCACATTTGTTTCACACAGGAGGGTGAAGTCGCCGCCCAGGCGGCCAACGCGCTCACATCGAATGGGATAAAGGTGGGGCTGTTACCTTCATGGGGGTGGGAAGGCCAGAGCTGCGTCATTGGTAGACCAGTGGGGTTGGGGGCCCTGAAGGACGACTCAGACGCCAAGGGGGTGGGGGCCCCATGTGGGTGGGTGGAGCTTACATAGCCACCAAGGAAGGATGTGGAGCCACCAGGAAAGGCATCACCTGAAGGCAATAAAAAGGGGGGGGGGGGGGTTAGCCAGTATTAAAGAGTAGAGGAAAAGTTCAGAAACACGGTCCTTTCATAATAGCAGGTCCATTTACAAAAACATGACATCATGTCGCACCCCCAACCCCCCCAGTGACTGTAATCAGCACCGATCACACAAATCTGTCTGGGCTGCTCCGAAGCTCATGGCTCACGCCAAAGGGGCATCCCCCCTCCCCGCCCACTTGTAAACAAGTCACGAATGGTTGCCGCCCAAGCTAAATGTTATGCTGGCCGGCGTAACAATGGGCACCAGATGGGCCGTCCGGGAACAAGAGGCTAAATAAAGCAGCTCCTCCATGCAGCAGCCTTGACATTTCTGTGTGAGTGGGGGGGCAGTATTAGGTTCAGTCTCTCCGTCTGTATTTGGTGAGTCATAAACTTGTGCGACTCCCCGTTTGAAACGAGACTTCTCCCTGTAACAGTGCCCAGGCAACGACAAGGATCCCACAAAAATCCATCTATCAGACCTTACCCATCATCACAGAGAGAACCCTCACGCTGGGAGCCCCCAACCCCCCCACCCCACATGTACATGTGAAGCATTTCATCACCCCCCCGAAATAGGCTAATCCAGAGTCTGGGAGGGGTGGGGGGCATTAGCATGCGTAAAAGGAGCATTAGCACGACAGAGAGCGTGACTAAACACCCCCAGGTACTGCGGGCTGGACTAATCTGCCAGTGTAATGATTTCCCCACGGGGGGAGGGGGGGGGGCATTTACACCCCACCTGAACATTCCGGAGAGTGAAAGGCACAGTCCAAAAACAGCCGTCAGAAGCAATTTGACGTTACAGAAGCAACAGCATTTAAAATCAGATGCAGAGGACCCTGTACACTTAAAACAAGCCAGCTTCCCAGCCCCCACCGGGACAGGCCATCTGGGGGGGGGTTGACGGAATGCCATGGGAGGGTGATGAGCGCACAGGGCAGAGGGCAGCCCCGCATGCAGATCACGGAGAGCAGACAGAATCAGACCCAAAGCAAACAGGCTTTAAAATGCACACGAACTGCGGCGATTTGTGGGCTTTTATCACGTCGGCTCATGGGCTGCTTTGAGATGCTAAACTTCTAATACCAATCAACCCCCCCCCCACACCCATAATCCTATTAACACAGTTTGGTTTTTGCCTGCCCCCCCTCCTCCCACCAAAAGAAAAAAAAAAAAAAACAACCTTACAAGGCGGCACCGATGGCAGGGCCCCCCCCCGCACACGGCGAGACGCCTACAAGATACCGAGCTTCATCTGTATGGGACATGCAGACAGCCAGCGCGGGCCCCCAATCCCAAACGCCGCCCCCAGTGAGCTCCGCAAACGGCCACGTTGCAGCAGAACATGCGAAGGCTTTCTTTGAAAGGCTGTACGCAGACAGCCCGACTGCTAGCAAATCCGCAACATTGTTCTGGCTTTCGGCGCCGGCGAGCCCATCTGCGGAGCGCTTAGAGCGCCACGTAACCTGATAACAGCTACACCCCTCAGGCCATTAGAGACGGGTCCTCTGCTGCTCCCGGTCATTACACCCAAGCCAGCCCTCCGAAGATCGGAGGATGCCTGACGTTTCAGTGAAATTATTCCACCTCTCCGATCCAGTATGTGCCATTTACCTAATTAACCAATCTAAGGCAATTAACCAAACAAGGTCTTCGAGGCTGGAACGAGGTGTTCTAGTGAGAGAGGAGCGAGTATGCGGGCGAGGCGGTTCCCTCACTGCAGGAAACCTCACACCCCAGAGATGCGGAATGATCCGCTCTGTCCAGAATGAATAATGTCCTCTGCTCTTGCTTAAAAACACAGGATGTGTGTCTCAGTTACACCGTGAATGAAAGTTGCCCATGAGAAAGACCAACCGCCATCCCCTTAACACAGAGATACCCGTTATCAGAAAGGGTCCACAGTCAGTACGTTTACATGCACAGCTACCTTCTTGAAGTACCGAAAGTACGGTACCTGGTGCCGCGGAACAGCACCCTTTAGTTGAGTGGTGAATTGGACAGCTTTACAGTGCTGCGTGCCCCCCCCCCCATGCTCCGTGCTTCTTCTGTTACTTCCAGGTCAAAGCACCTGGAAACCGCGGAGTTTGTGCAGAGTGCCTAGGTCAGTTTGAGTCCGACTGAATGTGTTCATGCAAGAGCAACATTATCTGGACGTCTAACGGTGCATTCCATTTCCCCTCGGAACTCGGATTCCGAGTTATGAAGCCGGAAGTGACGACATGTGTGCTCCCGTTTCTCTGAGATCCGAAAAATATCTCGAAGCAGCACAGAGGATCCCGAGTTCAGAATCCAAGATGGCTGCGCCTTTTATCAACAGAAGGGAAAGTTGTAGTTTTATCTTGTTTAAGCACTACTTCTCATTTGTGGCTCATTAAATGGGTCGCACACACTATACCGTCCAACTTATCGGTGGACGTGTTGCTACGGAGTTTTATATGTAAAGCACCGCATGTAATGTGTTATCAAGTGATACTGCTAACAATGGCTAACAATTAACTGGGCTAGAATTGGATTTCCTGATTAAGTCGGATGATTTGTCGGATTTACGGTAGTTCAGGCTAATTGTAAGTGAACGAAAATAAAGGCCATTTAAACTGAGGTACCTTAAATCTGATAAGTTGTACGGCTAAGCAAAAAATCTTGCTTTTTCATATGGGTCCATGGTATTGCTACTTCTGTGGGAAATGGAATGCATCTGACTCTGTTTTCCCGAGTCCCTTAATCTCCGAATCCGAAAATCGGATACCAAGGCAAATGAAGCGCACCATTAGACTAAGAGAAACTCCATTTAGTGTGATTTCAGTCAGATTACCATGTTAACATGTACTTTAAAAGTCTAGTTTCAATCAAACTAACACAACAATTTGACATACAAGTGTGCATGTAAACATACTGACTGCCTCAGAGATATATGGGAAACCCAAAACGCGTGATCCTCTGCCTGGCGTAGGACCGTGGTCCAGCTCCAGCTGAAGAACAGCATCTCCAGGATCACACAAGGAGGACGGGTGGGTCACGGGGGTATGGGGTGGCAGCTGCTCTGCAGATGACAGTGAGCAGAGCGGGGATTAACCAGGAGCGCAGGCCGGATCCCTCTCTGGCCCTCGGCTTCTCGCACTTATAACTGGGATTAAGGTCCAGGATGTATCCAATTCCTTTTTCCTCGATGGCGGGAAACAGCAATCAAAGCCGGGGGGGCGGGGTTACGGTGGCACACAGAGGTGCCAGAGGTGCCACCTGCTCAAAGGGCCGTCCTGTGGGCACCCCAGCTCCGCTCATTTACGTTCACACTTAAAGGTCCATATCAGCAAAACAAGTGATTTATGCCAGGGTTCCCCAAATCCAGTGCTGGAGGGCCACTCTGCAACGCAATTTGCAGAAATCCCTGCTCCCTAATTGGGTGGTGAGCTCAGTAAGGTGTCTCTGAGCAGGGAAATCTGCAAACTGTGTTGCAGACTGGCTCTCTAGCACCAGAACTGAGGAACCCCGATTTACAGCATCTCAAGTCGCCTCAAATCTTCTCTGAAATGAACTATAGAAAGCAAAGTCTGGTCAGCAGGCAGGACAGATCACTGGCTCCCTCACACCGAAAGTCTCAGCGAGTCGACCGCGCAGACGCCGAGCGTGAACGCCAACCCACTGGCCGGAGCTGGAGCAAATGCAATGAGCGCACATTAATGGGGTATCACAGGGAGGGTGGCGACCACCAGAATCGTGCCCCCCATATATAAAACCACAAGTAGCAACGTTTTTCTATTGATCTGATGTACGGAAATAAGGTTGTATCAAGGTCCTCTACAAATAAGGGTCTGAAAACATCCAGCCAGGCCTGTCTCAGTTTATTTCCGTTCATCTCACCCATAGAGCTTGGTAGGGGGGGGGGTAGGCAGGGAAAAATAAGGCTGCAGCCAAGAAGTGAAACATTTGTTTTTCATCAGGCGTCGAGTCAGAGGGACCTAATAATTCTCATTGCTCTCGTTGAACCACCAAACGGCTGGCTTGCGATGGGGGGGGGGGGGGGGGTTGCGCTGCAGCTTGAGCTGAGCAATTCTGTCAGAAGTCCCCTTACGCCTCCCATGATGCATCCCCCCTCCTCCATATGGGGGAACCCCCACAGGAGGAAATCCTTCACATTTTGGATCATAACAAACAAAACGTGTCATAGAAAAACCTGTATGCCCCCCCCCCAGAGACCGCAAAGGGAAAGATACCGTGCATGTGTGCGCACACACACACACACACACACACACACACACACACACACACACACACGGGATCAGGTGACTCCCACATCCTCGGTGCACATGTTCCCGCGGGCCCGTGGAATCCTACCCTATGCAGACACTGAGCCTTTCCTTTCTAGTAGAAATGCGATTTCCAAATGACGCTGCACATCTGTGTTGTCCGGGTCGGCACCGCCTAGGAGCAGCCGGCTTTCTAGCGTAAAGGTCCCGCTCTAAAGGAACAGGCCGGCCTTCAGATGCAGCTGGTCACGGCTCAAATTCAGCCCAATGGCCAGGGGAGTTTCTGACACGAGCAGCGCACCCAGCCAGGAACATGACACTCCCCCCCCCCCGCCCCGAACCCAGGAGGAGTGCCTACATCACAGGAGAGAGCCTCTCGCCTTGCAGGGGGGAGGGGGGGCTCCACCACCTTTCCTCTTAGATAAGGTGCCTATGAGGTCGTGTCTCAAGTTTATTTCAGTCACAGATTCACAGACACACACACACGCAAATTAGGCCTTTATCTCTCTCTGTGGGGACCATCCATTCATTTGTAAGGGCATACCCTTAATCCCAGCAATGAACACCATAACCCCTACCCAGTCACAACCTTAAACATAAGTAACCAAACAAAATACAATTACAATACAATACTTTTGGCATTTTTAGATTTTCTTATTGAAGTCAGAGGTTTTTATAAAATTAACTTTTTTGCTCCCCACAAGAGGAAAATGTCCCCTTGTCAAAATAACAGGCTTTTATCACATTGTTGTGTCATTTGGTCCCCAGAATGTAATATATACATACCCCCCTAGACACACACACTCTCACACACAGCAGAAAAACCCTCCCTCAAAAGCCAGAGGGATCCTAAACATGTGTTTGGCATACTGCCAACAGATTTAAACAATACATGGCGGTCTTTTTTATATATAGATACAGTGGTACTTCAGTTCTCGAACTCATTAGAACTGGAATTTCTTAAAAGTCGAACCAACCAGTTCAAAAAAAAAATTACCTAGAACTCGAATCTGAATCTCAGAAGTCAAACCGTGAACACCGACCTAAGAAATTGTACGCGTGGGGAAATGAGTCACGCGGCACGTCTCTCAGAGGAAACAAAGGGTAACGCTTCAGTCTCAGCCTCGCATTCGCTGCGATAGCATCGTGCATGTTTACACTAGCTGAATACATATATTGACAGTAAAAATGCATTAGACAACAGACAGTAACAGTAATTATCATTATATAATAAAACGCATTAAAAAATAAAGATTTGTCATTAATTATTTTAATATTAATAAGCCATTAATACATTTAATTATAATAATATTGTCATGCCGAGCGGGGACTGAATGGAGACAAAGGCGCAGATGTCAGGGTATTGGGGAATACTGAGTTTAATTACAGGTAAGGCAGGCAAAACGCACACGGACAATGACCGGACTGGGAAAACAAACTGATACGCGGACGAAATACAGAGGACTCATGACAACAACCAGAAACAGCTGATCACACGGGGTTAACGAGGGGGCGTGGCACACAGAAGGAGCGGACGATCGGGGCAGGACACATTGTTGTGATACATTTATTTTCTTACTTCACAAATTACTGTTTTGATAAATGTACTTAGATGTGTTGAGTACAGTAAATGCTCTTATTTTATCTGGTTCATTTTGTGTTTAAATGCTAAAAAAGAAAAAAAAAAACATTTAGGTGTAACTTTTTGGGGTCGAGAACCAATTAATCGGTTTTCCATTATTTCTTATGGGAAAAATTCGATCAGAACTCTTTAGGACTCAATCCGGAGTTCTGAATGGGTTAAGTTCGAGTTCTGAGGTACCACTGTATATGAGGGGGTGGGGGGGGGGGCATTTGGAAAAGCCCACAAACAAACCAGCTAATGGCACCGGGACCTAAACACACCTGCAGCAAGTCCCCAGTTCACAGCTTCCTAAACCTGCATCAAAAGCCGTAAGAGTCACTTTTCTGTAACTGGCAACCACCCACATCACATCACCATCCAGAGATAACAAGGATGCCCCCCCACCACACCCCAGTGTCACAAACTCTAACAAAGGCCTGTATAATGTCACAGCTGCCACTTCCCGAAAATTAAATGACCACGTGTTCTGCAAAACTATGAGCACTAAAGTCTCGGCCTCCCTTACCCAATCAGAGGCTGTCGGGTCCACGATGTCACCAGAGACGGCAGCCTAAGGGAGACAGTGTGGGACCCAAGGCGGTTTCTCTCACACAGCCTCCAGAACGCAGGATACTCCCCGCCAGGCCCGGCCGCACTCACCGTCTGAACGCCTCCTAAAACGCTTGGCGCGAAATTACAGTGTAACAAGCCTGTGTGTGAGCTTCTCTCAGCAGATGGACCAAGGTGCACCATTTAATCCACTCCATGCTGCAATTACTGATGAGAGGGTCTGACTGTCTGCTGTGGCTGTTTCACACACACACAGACCAACAGACAGACACACAGAAACGCAACTTATGTCCGCCATTAATGACCAACAGCGGAGACTGCAATTAGCAAAACCACGGCAACGAGCTGTGACAAGACAGGGACGTGCCCAAGTGATGCCAAATTGGGGGCAAACCTAAAACAATTATTCAAATTATATATACGTATATGTACTGGAAAAGGCGTTTATTGGCAGGGTGCTCTGAGCAGAAACAGCCTGGCAACCACAGCACAGAAAGGGGGCGGGAATGGGCGTGGCCAAGGGGCCGGCCAAAGGATTTTGTGTTTATTCAGTGGGAGGGACTGTCCCAGCCCCACCCCTGGCCTGTCTCCCCACCCTTGGCGTAGTCACAGTGCGTCACTCACAGACAATAGGAGGGGCCACATCTGCCCCCAGCTCCCCTTTCATCCCCCACAGCCAGTCACCACAGATAACTCAAGGACCCCGGGGGGGGGACCCCAAAGCGGGTATGTCCAGAGGTGAGATCTCTCAGGACTAGGGCTCCCCTCCCGGCATAAAGCCAAGCTGCACCCCCGACAGCTGTCAAGCCATCAAAATCGACATTTAAATCAGCGTGTCACATCTGGCAAGCCGAGACCAGTGCCCCCCCCCCCCCCCAGAGCAGGACACAACCAGGCCGGCCAGAGAGAATTAGCATAATAACAGGCAAATGAAGAGAAGCACATTAAAAGCTGCTTATCGAAGCTGCCCAGCTTTCAGCACCGGTCCGCGGGCACTGCCGTTCGGCAACGGGGGGGGGGGTATGCAGGTCCCTCCCTAACCCCCAAACAGAGCCTCTCAAAAAGGCAGCAGTCAGTAAAGCACACGCAGCCAGACGCGCTAAAGCAGGCCCCCCAGGCAGCCTCTCAGCCAGCGCACTTCGCCACACCCCCCTGCCACCGCCTCAGCGTCAGAGCACACTACACGACGCCCAGAGAGCCTCAGGAAGTGACCCCGGCGTTTCCCACATGCTGAAAAGCTGTGAGGTCAGTGGAAAACATGCGAAGCTCACAGCATCAGCTATTAGGAAGGAAAGAAATGTCATATTATGCCTGTGCTGTTTCAATGAGAGAAACTGCCTGAGGTGCGTGTGTGCGTGTGTGTGTGTGCGCGTGTGTGTGTGTGTGTGTGTGTGTGTGTGCGCGGCCGCTGCTGTGAGCCCATCCTTCCTACCTCCACCTCCCAGGCCGCTCCATCACCATTTACACCAACCGCCCACCCCACCGGCCACGACCGCAATGTCCCATTCAGGCAGGGAGAGGTTTCCACGTGCCAAGCCGTGTCGCGGTATTTCCCCCCCCCCCATACCTTGCCTCCATTCCCCGACCAAGCCGCAGGCAACTTGTGTGTTTACTTTACAGATCCCTCCCTGTTTGGGGGGCCCAGGACCGGCCCTCACTCAGCCATCACGTCGGGAAGGTCGAGACGCCCGTGTACCATTAAGAAAGGCGACAGCGTGAGTAATACAGTCAGCTTCCTGAGGACCTCATCAATAATAAAGCCTGTGAGGTGGGGGGTGGAGGGGGGCTAAATTAGGACAACACGCAAGGGAAATATCCAGGGGTGGGGTGGGGGGTTCAGTGATCCTCACCGGACGGTAAAGTCATTGTCAGTAATTGTGACTCTTTTGAGATGTCACTGCTTGCAGCTGAAGACCGTGACAGGGCCCTTGAAACGGAGTCAGACACTGAGTCCAAGCCTCACCTAGTTACCTCACAGGCTGTTCTCTCCTCTCTCATGAAGGGGGGGTGGGGGGTTTCACCACCGGCTGCAGTGTGAAGGAACACGGCACAGAGAATGCTAGACTCCAAAACGACTCCTGGCCAAAGGAGTCTGGCATGTTTATTAAGCTCTTTCTTGGAGGGGTGAAAAAAATTTGGGCTAAAGGTAGCTATTCATGTGCAGGTCCGGAATTTTTTGTTGGGGGGGGGGGGGGCGTCAA
>JAODJW010000045.1:7323108-7347856 GCA_026777045.1 Hyperopisus bebe
GGGGGGGGTCACAGAAACAGGGGGCTAAAAGAATTATGATGCAGTCAGGAGTAAAAGCCACCCAGAAAAGGGGGGGGGGGGGAGGAGATAAGGTCAAGAAAATGCATTTGCTACAAAAATGAGCAAGCTCAAACAAAAGTAGGAATGACATTACTAAGTGGAGAGACCTAAAATAAATATATATTATATATATAAATAAAAATCAGTCATCCACTAGCATAGGGTTAAAAGGAGGCTGGATCTCCAAGTAAAAACAATTATCCAAACTGACCACTGTTGCCCAAGTGACAAATTAGGAACGTATTCATTAAAACTGGAGCCTCGCTTCGCTGAAAGGCGGCCAGGCAGACGCATGAGCGGCATGATTATCCGGCGTCTGAAGCCCTGGGTGTCTGCTTGCCTGTTTAAGTCTCTCCTCCGTGCAGGAATTAAATCAGCCACAGCAACATATTAACAGGGCACTGCGGGATGCGCTGAACAAACGCGTGCCATGGGACCGCAGTCAGGCGCGGTGATTCACCGACAGCCCCGCGCTGGAGACCACCCCTGGCACATGAAGACAGGTGATCTTATTTTAGTTCCATCACGAGAGAGTCAGCTATCACCGTTTGCCCCGGTATTTTACAGTAACTAAGAGTTCTAAATGCAGCGCAAAAATGTAACGGAAGCCCCCCCTTCCTCCTGACACGCCGCTCCCTTTATCGGCAGCCTAAAGGAAAGTAAAAACCTGCGATCATCCAAAACGTTACACTCTCCATTCCCAACCTGCTCCCCCCACCTCACACAACCAAGTCAAGGTTGTGTCTTCCACCATGTAACTCTGCCTGCTTCTATTTCCATTTCAAAACGGCCCGTTCGACTCCAAGTCACGTTCTTTGTGCACAAGTGGTCTCGGAAACAAAGGTCCGAGTCCGCAACACACAGTCAGAGTGGAAAAGAGAGCGGATTAGCAGTGGAGTTTCAGCAGATCGTATGGCTGATCCAAAGCGGCCATTAGGAGCAGAGGGACTTTCGGCATGAGTTGGACCTGTGCAGCAGGGCTGGGACCCCTGCGTTATGAGGGAGTGGCCTGTGCGTCCGACACGGCCCTGAATCCCAGGTCTAAGAACCAGCATTGATGACACCGTAACTGCAGCCATGCTAACACAACCTGTCCCGCTCAATTTTAATGAATTAGTCTGATCGTGCTTTCCGGATCATCAGCAGATGTCAGTCAGAAACACCTGGAATGTTATATATCGAGCAGAACCTAGAAGCACTGGACCCGCCCTTCTGATGGCCCACGTCCTCGCCGCAATCTGGAGCCCCACGCACAGCACAGGGGGCGGCCACCCTAATCAAGTACCATCAGAACCAGAGGTGAAAACTGCACGGGCCCATCTTTGAAGTTCAGTCTAGATGCGGCTGCATGAAGCACCACAGGGTCCTGGGGAACCACAAGGGTCACAAAAATGCTGGTTTGCACCCGCAAGCAACTTCAGTATGAATAGCAGGGGGCGAAACGTGGGGGGTGAGGGAATAACTGAGGTTAATGACATGTCATACACCCCCCCCCCCCCAAAAGCATCACAGACCCTCTTACTTCAACGGAAATCCGTTTTTTATTGCCCAACAGGCAGTGTAGAGCCCACCTCGGTAACATGCTGAACTCTGAACTTCTCCATCAGTGACAGCTATAAATAACCATTTTCGCGACAGTATATTACTTCGTGAGGGGGGGGAGGGGGAAGAGAGAGACAGTATATTACTGGCCGTGGAAAGAGTGGCTGTGGTCTGTCCACGGAGCCGCACCAGCCCCAGGCCCGGCACCAGGGCTCTACTGCAGCATTTCGCGCTCTTAGGCAACGCGGTTACTGCGATTTTTTTCAAGTTTTGAAAATTACACAACTCCTCAGTCACCAGGCGGCTCAAAGGCGTGAATCTGCGGTTTTAAAAGTTAAACAAATATCACCAGAGCAAAACACCGGCTCATCATTCTTCCCATGATGCAACAAGCTTCAACTACTGGGAAAAACGAGCAATGGACTAGGGTGAAATTTTTTTTCCGCATTTTCGTATTTGGTTATTTTCGTTTTTGTTCTCCCCACAACGAAACATTCAATACAAATTACTATGTATTCCTCCATTACCGCCCTCCTCTGGAGCCGCAACCTTTCCTTTACACTTATAGGCTGGAGTATGAAACGCCGACGACGTCGCTTGAAACTATACTACTAAGAGAAACGCCGAGGGTATAAATACAGAATAAGCCACGGTGAAGAATCGTCCCTGTGACGCACAAACTACCGGAACCGAAATTTCACACCAATTGGTGACAGTCAATTGCAATCATGTCAGTTCTGAAAGAAGGACCGAAAGAAAAGCGCTTAAACCGAAAAGAAGGACCGAAAAGAAAAGCGCTTAAACTTCTTGCAGGGCTTAAAACACTACCCTGTCGTATCCATAGAGCCCAAAAAACATATACAGAAATAAGACTCGGATACCGGAGAGATTTATCATTAATATCCCCTGTCCCGCAAGTAGACCCCCCCCCCGCTGAATATACGGCCAGTAGTTTAACCTTTATTGACCGTAGATCCAGCTGGGGTCATCTTCACACTTTTTCTTATACCATTCTTTAAATGCACTTTCCCTGAGCTAAAAGTACGTGCGAAGTGGCAGCAGGAGCGTCTATCCGCATGGCAGCAGTAAACAAACATTAAACAGTGAAATTTGGACCGAATACCGTAACACAAATTTCTAAAGACCAGCCAACAGATGGTTTACGCTAAAAGCCATATAAACGAGATTGCCCGTAAACCAGGCATTTGGGGGGATTTTTGGGAGATACTCTCAAGCAGATATATCAACAGCAAAGTGACAGATTTGGGACACAGTGGGCCACTTGAAACTTAGGATAAATCCAACTAACTGTTCCTAAATGTTTAATTTAACACGGACCCTTAAACGATCCAGGGTCCTTCTGACGGAAACACAGCATTAAGGCTGTCAGATTACTTCAGACCATTTTAGATGGTGCTTACAATAACGCCTACGCTTATCACTTAAACGCCAAACAGTTTGCCCTGTATCCAGAGTGATTTTCTCTAAATTATATTTTTAAGATGCCCTCAATCGACTATAATGGGTAAAGTATTCCTGATAAAACAAATAAGATCATCTGCGTTATGCCATTTCCTCGAATATGTACGCGTAACTTCACTCACATCGCACCTAGTCCACGATATACTATAATAAAACCGGCCGCAATAGACATTTGTATTACAAGCTGTGCGGATTAACAAATCGATGACATTTTCCAAATCATCCACATTTTCTTTTCGGTTCTCAAAGATCTGAATACAAACAGAGAATAAATTCAATTCTCTGCATATGTAGCACAGACGCACAAGTTCGGTTGGGGTTGCGGGTTATGCAATTCATAAAATGATTCACTAAAGGAAATAATACTGTCAGCCTCCCTTTAAGTACACAAAAATGAAAGAATTCACAGTTAATTACTTATTGCAATTTACAGCGCTGGAAGTCGGCTGCATAAGTGGAAAATAAAATACGCAGATACCAGCATTTTAACTTAATGCGTAGAAACACAAGTTCGACACCAATCCACTTGTTTTGCTCGCTATAAATGCAATGCATTTGCAACGTTCAGTAAACTATACAACCCAAAGTAAATATACGGTCATAAAAGAACTCCAGACATATCGTTCTCTTTCGTGACTGAAAAAGCAGTTATCAATCGATTCCTCTTTCAATTCCCAAGATATACTTTATTTTATTAAAATATACGAGCATACAGCGCATTTTAGGTAACAAAAATAAATACTTACCGTGATGAGAGTGGAGGTTAATGGCAGTTGGCAAATATTTTCCAGTATATAGATTCGCCGGGTGCCCCGCGCCTAAGTGGCCGGAGGACGGAGGTATTCTGCCGGCTCCAGCGGCCGCACCGAGCCGGTGCGACTCCATAGCCAGCCCCGAAAGCAAAGGAGGGGGTTCGTGAACTGATCTGGGGGGTCCGAAATCTCGGCCATCCATTATACAGAGCAGGCTAACGTGATAAAAGAAATATTCCGATCAGAATTTCCCCAAAAAAGAAAAAAAAATACGCCGTTAAACAGTCCCGACATATCCCGGTACATCACTCTCTGTATCCGGCATTTTGCTGCCCTAAAAAAGAAAAGAAAAACTAATGAACATTTTTACACAATAAACGAAAAACGACGACAAAAGAATTTCCAGTTATATAACACGACAGTCGTAATTGGCGTAGGTAGACAATTTTTTAAGTATTTTAATATATGTGTCCTCGTCGGCATTAAGAGTCATTTATGTACAGCGGATTATTTATTTTTCCTCCAAAAACAAAAATGTTTACACTATGTCATATATATTCTTAACCAAGGTCCAGCCTTGAAATGTTACAGAATAAGCGCTTCGCGTATAACACGATCCTTTCCATTTTACACTAGGCTTAATTTACCTATTGAGAATTCGTTAATTTCGGTTTTTATATAAACCAAACCTGCACCAAGAATCAATTTTAAAAGCAAATTATATATGGTGGAGTTATCATGAGAAGTGTACACGAATTGTTTTTTCAATGAGAAGGTGGATATCTCAGCTAGACTGCAATCGACATTACATAATATTGTGTATAGATAAAATGTATTGGAAAGATTACCCTGCATTTTGAAACCGGATTCACTGCTAATAAATGCAGATTTCGTAGACTACAGTTTGCGCCGGTTCGTATTTTTTCGTGTTTTGCAAGTTCCCCCCCCCCCCCCCGGACACACACACACACACAAACAAAATTGCTAACTGATGATTCCGAGAGACTAAAGCACATGCATACAATAAATTAAGCAGTTTAGTTGTTTAGAAAGAGCCGAAGGCGGTATTTATTATGTCAAGATAACTGCGCGGAGTTCTTCAAAAAGCACTAAAATACGTAACAGTTCAAAAGGAACTAATCAAATATTTGTCAGAAATAAACCCAATATTTCGCTTTACTTTTTCTAAAAACAGGACTTAAGCGTTTAAGTACTGCTGTTATTAGACCTATAGTCAGCTTTTAAACGGGTTTTACAATAAGCAATACCGAGAAATTATCCCAGATTATCCAGACAATGTTTAGTACTTTCCCTAAAATACACGCTAAAAAATCTACCTCCTACTCATCGATGTCCATTTTTACATACAATTCGCAATGGTCCATTGATGCATTTCAACACAATTCAAAGTAACTCGTTAACAACAGCCACAAAACGTGACTGTTTTTTCCAAGGTTTCCCTTATTAAAAATCTATCAACGCGACATACCGATAAAAACTGCAAATCAAAGCGAATCCCAAATCCCAGTTTTCCCCAAGTACGCCGGCTCGTATGCGACTCGTTTGAAACTTTTTAAACTTACCTAAGAATATACGAAAAAAAACTTCTTCAAAAGAGACGTCCCATCTTGAAAAGGCCTGTTCCTCACAGAATATCGATGAAATATTTTGCAATTTGCAAACTATTCTCAGAGTCACGTTCCATTTTGTAAACAGTTGCCCGCCTTTTTAAGATACTATGAAGCATTTATAGCTGTAATGGTTAATCCAAGGGTTTTGTTTTACAAAACGAGAGCGTTTTACTGTCGTAAAACACCGAGTTCTTCCTTGAAGAGGCGAGCCACACTTTTTCAAAAAAAAACTAATGCTTATGTTAAATCCACAAGTCTGCAAGAAAAAAATTGGATACTCCATTTACAGACCATCCGCAGATAACATGTAGCCCAGCACTGAGTATAAAAAAGACCCTTGCAAGTCCCTCTCTGTAGATCTCGGTAAACTGTTAGGCAATGAAACAAGCATTGTTTTACAAGCTCCGCCTCTTTCAGGCCAGCCAGACAAATTCTGCAACGGCGCCGGCGATTGGTCAATTCAAGTGCCGATCATTTCAATGTAAACACTTTGGCTCCTCGCCAGCCCTATAAAACCAATTATGGACCAAGGAGGCTGTACTGTTTCAAGGTACCCTTCCTTATAGACCGAGGGAGCAAAACAAGCAGTGAGAAATTTTAGGAAGACAGTTTCAAGGCAGCTCTTCTATTCAAGCTTGGCTGATCAAAACAGAGGAATACGAACCTGGGCATAGTTCAGTGCTACGCTTCTCGATGCTGTTCGGACAAAAAACTTGATTCATCAAAAAAATAGAGAGAGAGGGTACATTTTTAAATAAGGTTTTGTTGTCAGACGTCGCTTCTTGTTTTTTAAACTCACAAATGATTTAATTTTTAAACTGTAACGTAGCGCGCTGACGTGATGTTGAAACATAATTAGCCGTAACACATGATTCGTCACAAGAAGAGAATAATTTAACTGAAATGTTTGGTAAACGTACTTATTCTGAAAGACTCGTTTAATCATATTAAGCTACGCCTGCCAGCGTTTCAAGAATGTATGCGACCAACCTACACTATCGAGTAAACAATTGAAACAGAGACGCCTCGATATTGCAGGAATGTTCTTATTCCAATGTAGGCCAAACGTTTATAAATAACTAAGCAGGCTCTTTGCATATCAAAAACTGCAAAAATGCAAGTCTAACCTATATTAGAATTTGCGTCTTCATCTGGAGTGTATGTTCGCATTTTTCATTGGCGTACATATAGCTGCGTTGATTTTCCGCGATTACCAACCTACACCAAAGGCATATCCTTGCTAAGTGTTTACGCCGTTAAAAGATCCTTGAAAAGGCACACTATCAGTATTGGTCCCGTACAATCTATTACACATTATTATTTTTTTTTCATACGTGTAATGCAATAAATTTCCTAAACGTTTCATAAGGAAAATGATTCTTATAAGGCAATCGTCAACTTCCCATAAACACGATTTACAAGTGTATACTATTAAATGCATTACGTAAACAGTGGCCTCAGATTAAGTCTAATAGAATAAAATTAAGCAAAAGTGTTTTTTTTACCAAAATGAAGACAAGCTGGGAATGGCCTGCTTGGACTGTGACGTTTGTACCAAAAATAAGAACAGACACAAACTTGTGATGTTTTATTAATGATTTGCAGTTATAGCTACGCATATTTTAAATCTATGCATATGTTTTGAACCCTTTGTGAAATATTTCGATGTAACAAAAATAGTTCATTAAAAAAAACATTTCGTGAGCGGTTTCAAACTACCCTTCACGAGTCCTGGCTGAACGGTTTCAAGGTGCCCCTTTCGGGAAGCAAAAGGAAAACAGACAAAAATAGTAACAAGTCAAGGGAAAAAGGCAATATCTGAATGTTATAGCAAAGGTGGATCTCATCTGAACATCAGCAGAGCGCCATTTCAACCCTCGGTGAAAGGACTGCAGGTTTTTGAGGACGCTGGATTGTTCCCAATTTGGCTAAAGGATCAGCGGGAAAGAACAGAAAGATACGAGGATGGGGGTGGGTTGTTGTGCTGAGGAAAATTAATGCAACGGTGAAGCCCATGGCTGTCCGAGCAGAATGCGGGGAGATGTGAATGATCAATGGAGCGGCACTGAATGACATCCTCTCTTAAGAATATTTTATTTACTTCAGTTGTTTTTATCGTAACACTGCAAGTGACAAATGCCTTTTGTTGCTTTTAATAAAATTCTATGCCGTCACCGACGCCTTCCTTTTCGCAAAGACTGCAGCGTTACGGGGGAGCCAGACACTGGATTCATATCGCCGGGTTTAAGAATCCATGACACTACAGATTTCTTTTTCGACCTGGGCATTGCCTTTTTCCCGCAGATGACACTATTTAAGATGGGTATGTATGAAATGTATGGCTTCATTGACAATAAATGTCCTGGCAACAACATGCGTACATCTTCTTTGTTTAAACAGATTGCGTGGAAATTGAACCAAAAGCTTAGACAAAACTTCCAGTTTTACTGGTTTCTAAACTATTTCGGGCATTTTATGAACTGCGAATTTCAAGGAAGAGTTGATCACTTGTGTAGTAATCATCTGCACTGCGTTTCATGATAGATACATTTTAAGTAAATTTTTGTTATTATTTACGTAAATTAATCTGCAAAGCATTGTGTTATATCCATCACACACATTTACGCGTAAATAACATATAAGAGCCTGGCCTCTTCACAGCTGTGTCAATGCTACTGTTACACGAGTGTACCTAATTAAAGACGTATATTAAATTTAAAACGTAGAAAAAAATGAAGTGAAGCCATTTTTGGGCGTGGCGCGAAAACCTTTTTCCGATTTGCATTTCAGACTTTTGTGTATTCCGTTTGTACATAACTGCTCTTCTGTATGAGGGGTTATGTATTGATTTAACCTACGGAGGATTTGATTAGATGTTTCTAAATGACAGCATTTGCGTCAGGAAAGCAAGGCCTTACAACAATAAATATTCTACATAAATTATATGTGGCAATATGTTTAAATCTGAATGCCTTCGTAGCACTCGTCATGAAAAGATGTGATTCATAGTTTCAGCATTCAAGTATAAAGCACAACATGGGGAAAGATTCTGGGATCCTTAGAAGCACACTGTACGTTTAATAAACGATATTACCTTTATTAAAACAAATAAAATATCTTCATAAGACAGTGTAAAATCTAAGCCACTGCAAATAGACAAACACGTTTTAATTTAGTATTGATTTGCCGAATGATCTTAATATTCAGCTTCACTTTTTCAAGTTAAAGTTTACAGCCCGTTTATTAACTGCGTGCATGTTGGAATTAACATTACCTCAATCCGTGAGGATTATTTGGCATTCTGGTAGATCAGGAGCTAACCTACAAGTCCAAACGCATTTTTTCTTGATAAAATAAGATGCCATTCGGCCCTCCTTAAGTTGAACAGGAACACAGGACGGCTTTTGGTTATTTGTGGAAGTGAAATTCCCCTGGCTAGAAAGTAAAAAGCTAAGTTAAACCTAAGACTCCAAAACATTAGAAAATATTTCTTTAATCGGACGAAAAATTCAGGCCATGGTGGGTTATCCCGAGAGATAATCGGAGTAAGTACCGTATGAATAACCCAACCGGGTTAAATAAAATATAATTTCACATTACACCGTATCTGAAAAATGTGGCATGCATTTTTAAAAATTCCTTTAAGAATTTACCCCAAGATATGAGGCGACTGCATCACGGCTCTTTTGGTTTGCTCAGCGTGAAATATTCGACTACATCAAACTGAAAGCTTTAGCACACAAAAGCGCGTCACCAAAAATACAAGAGTAACCTAAATAGAACGCACTCACAACATTTACCATATATTTCAGATCCGCAATGAACAACAACGTTTCGAATGCAGCAGTACTATATCACCGAAGTAGGACCAAATTAGATAGAACTCATACAATTAAGGTCTAACGTGTCTGGAAAAAAGGAAATAATGTTATCGAGATGAAACCAGTTTCCCCCTGTCCGCCGTTCGCTTATGTTAAGCGCGTGTAAGCCGTAGGACACGTGGCAGACCCCGATACTGAAAAATTACACAGCAATATTCACCGATCTGAGCCACGTACTCTGCGGACTGTTAATTGGTAGATTTGTTGTTTTGCCGATGTAATATTAGGAGCTTTTATTTCATTCTACAATAGCAATGTTACTTTTGAAAATTTACACAATTTATTCACACTAATGAAACATTCTCGAGTCGTTCTTTCTGTAACCGACTGGAACGTGAAAGCATGGTAGATGTCGTTTACTCTCTCATGGTACAATTGGTTAGGCATAGATATGCTATGCATTCTGATTGCATATTATACTCCAATCACATGTGAGTATGAATTCCCAGCTTTGCTCACTGATTTCAAAGGTGCATCTGGAATATTTCGCATTAATAAAAAATATGACAGAATGGGTGCTTAAATTCGTGAGCACAAACACAGCTATTGGATTCTTACTGTACACAGCAGCTTGGTCATACGGTACGTTACCGCTTGTCTTGGAAAGGAGGTGACAAGACACCGGTCCTTCAAAGCGATTCCGATTAAATGCTACGTTTTTAATGGTCGCTTTCACTAGAAACGTTTTTGCTGCAGCGATTTTTACTTTCGAAATTAGACCTATATCTAGGTCTAAATTACGTATGTGTGTCCATTTTAGATCTGGAAAAGTATTAATCGAATTTGTAGCATGGTTAAAAAATGTAGTGGAAATCAGAGTTAAACGTGCCCGACATGTACGAATGAATGCTAAAATATTTTAACTCTCTCCTAACCCATTACTCCATAAGTCACCTTAGCAATTATAACGAAAAATGTAAATCAGAATCAATTGTACCAGATTTTGAACATCAACGATTCTCAGTTTTCATGCACTGACAACTATACTCGTTATAGATGAATGCCTGGTAAAGCATTCTGTGGTAATGTACATCAGTAAATCTGATCATTAACGCTGGAAAACCAGCGAAGACGCTCGTGTAAAGAAATCATAGGGTCGGTCAAACTTCGGTCAAACTTCAGCTGACAGTTACTTGGCAGTATGTGGTGACATAAACTGAATTAAGTTGAGTTGCTGCGGAACTCTACAGCGAGATGTCTTACCAACGAAGGGGGGTTTACCAATTCAAAACAGCTTGTGTTTGGATCAGCTCGGTTTTCAACGATCCTGTTCATTTCGCCACTTTTTGGAGGTTAGACTACGTCCACGTTTACGCGATCATGAAGTAAACGCCAATACAGCACTTACTGTATAATACGTGTTAAAATCCACAACACCGAGTGTTTTCGCGAAAAATCGGCCAGTAAGTTAATTCTTGTTTGAAAAGCAATAGTGATTTTTACAGCGAATTTTGCAAGACCTTGTTTAAACTCCTATTGGCCATTGATAGCAAGTGGTAAACGTTACAAGCCTCGCGCACGATGCAGTCTACATGTATGTGTATAAAGGACATACAGCACCTTCGGACGTGTTCTGGCGTTATACCTATTTAGGATTATGATTAAATCTCTTCTGAACAAAATACATTTAATTATGCACCCAAGTGTAAAATGAAATCTGTTTTTCATTTTCAAGGCCATGGAGTACAATTATGTAAATATGGTTTGTTGTAGGCCTATACATTACAAATTTGAATATGAAAGTCCTGAACTGTCTGCTGTAAAGTGTTGTATCGCTTATTTGAATTTTGAAACGTCTTAAACCTATTGCACAAATCACGAGAATAGAAGCTCTCAAGATCAAACTCGAATTATGCGTTATGAAGGTTCTTCTATCTGAAACATATCTTTACTGTCTTGTAATAAAAGATTATATAGAATTCAAGCTGCATAATGAAGCGTGAATGCTAATTTATTTTAAACGATTTAAATTTTGGTGTCTTATAATTGACCGCTGTCGGGTTTATCCCTTTTACCAGTCATCAAAACTGCAGAATCCGAAATCAATAACTTGAAACACAGGCACTGCTACTACGGGAAAAAACAAGCATCAGAGTTTATTTTTACGGTTAATCCGCACAGGTGACGCACATTCGCGCGTTAAACTGCATTTTTCTCCTGTCTAAACAATGCATAAATGTATACGGAGCACGAATTAATCTCAAACCGCTTTGGTGTATTCATGTTTTAGGCATACATGTTTATAATAGGCTACCCCCATCACAATGATATAAATGGGCCTTCAACATATTTGAAATATGATCAATGAAATATGAAGGTAATCAAATTATTAAAAAATGTCAAATATTGTTTATCACCGATTGCAGTTTGAGGGTTTTTTTTCTACCAGGCCTATGTCACTGTATATATTTATTACACATAGGCTGCTGTATTGGGCTACACGCAGGATATCACTATATGGTACATCCAGTACATTTGGAGTTAAAAATAAAAAAAGATCTGTTAGTATAGTACTGCCATCGTGTGAATGAATACTGACGAACATGAAGCCTAAACAATGGCACCTTTTACACAATTACATTGCTGCCATGGGCGGGGACTCGGTGGGGCACTAGTTGTGTTTGGAAATTTCTGGAACCGAGTTGTTATGACGCTTAATTGTTCTCAATAATCTGGTCTGTATTTATTTTTTTCCTACACCGAAACGAAGTGATTAACTTGCCTTGGGGACTGGAACATTTTCGTCTATTGAATGATCAGTGTTAAGCAGGAGAGAAATCTGCCCTGCGAGTTACAATAAAAACGTGCCGGGCATAGTGGCGCTATATATTTTATTAGAAAATTCCGAATACTGAAAATTAAATCCAAAGATGAATTACCGGTACCATTATAGTTATAAACGACAAAAAAGTGACTTTATTTAATGATCTGTTAGCCTTCTTGGTCGGGACAAAGAAGTGTTTCTTACTAGTTTAATGTCTACCGGAGTCTCATCATACAGTAATGCTGTAAATTCGCGCATACATTTTATGGTAAGAGGTAAACCTTTCACTTGACTCATACATTCAGTAGTACCTTCCACACAATATCGTCACCGGACGCGTAACATTTATTTATAATTTCTTCGGTTGAGCAAATCATCTTAATACAGCATGTGCAAAAGTAATAGTGTCGAGTCTGCTCATGATTCCAATAACAGATACAGGCACGCCCATAACTCTTGGCGAGCCTTGACATTCTTGTCATTCTAATTAAAAACAGGTATTTGAAAAGCTTTTTTTAATCACATGACATGAAAAAAATCTATCACCCCTCCAGTTTTGCTGCACTGTGTCCCATCCATGATTTAACAAGCACCCCGTGGGAAGCTGACATCAAGCCCTGACATCACCACACTTGAAATCCCATCTCCGCTGGCCATGAAGTACCTTGTCAATTAACAGACCAGACTGCCTGTTGTAGGAGTAAGGGATGTGGTGGGGGTTAGGGGCGGGGGGTGGTGGTTGCGTTGAGCTAGGGGCGGTCAGTGAGTGAATGCAGCAAACCCTTCCTCAAGGGGCATATTGGTGGGGGTGGTGGAGGAGGTCAATTTACCAGTGATAGACCCATACATGTGGTGTAAAAAAACAGGGCCCGAAGGGGGCACACAACACATTTCTTTGGAGGGAAATCGGCTCTCCAACTGCGGCCGATCCTATTGTGAGCGTCTGTATATCGGGCGCCGTTATTGTTGCGATTGTTAAAAAAAAAATCAACAAGACCTCCGAGTCGTGCTGGGACTGACAGCCCGACTGATGCAGCCGGCATTGGTGAGCTCCCACTGGGACGGCGTTACCACAGCTTTGGATGGCATTTCAAACGATTTCTTGGTGTTTTAGCCGTATATTAATTCAGTTATTAATACAGATTTACCGAAAGACTATAAGGCAAACGTTGAAGTATACGCACCATATTTAGATATAAAACACAAATCAGCTTAAGTACAGCGCAGGTGTCTGTATTATATACCGGGACGAAATTATCTCATGCATTGATTTAGGAGTCATGATGCTTGGGGAATTAAACGATTTGATTGTCCTATTGACCTTTCAGTAACAATGAAACAACGGCAATTCCTCACCGTTCTCGTATCTTATAAGACACTGACTAGAAATAGTATAGTATTTTAAATAAAACTTAACATTTCCTGGCTAACATTCTCCATGGAAAAAGGCGAATAGTGACTGAATGTTACAATTCGTGGGTTTTCGGTATATGTTGACATTTTAAGTTCATGGTCACTAAAAAGCAACGGGGAAGAGCAAACTACTTAAAATACCACACACAAAACAGGAATAAAATACTTTAATGGCGGCTTTCAGTGATGTAGTATTTGCTAATTTCCACTCCGCTATTGAAATATGTTATATTTGTTAAAATTCCAGCAAATCGTCTTTTAATGAAAGGCTAGACGGTAGATATAACAGCTTCTCCAGACGTTTGAACTCATCAACGAAAGAAATTCCAGGTAGCCTAATACTTTCCATTAGAATGGTCCCTGACGAAACGCATAGCCTATTAAATAACTTTGTGTATTTCGAATTAAAATGTAGAGCCTGTGAAGTTGTTCCTCCATAAACGGCGAGTGCGACTTTCCACGCCATTAAAAAGAGAAAAGACGTGCAATGCACTGATGTCTTACAGATACTGGGCTAAACCCCGCTTGTTACAGCGGAGCAATGCACCGCGTCCGCAGAGTCACGCCGGTACATTTCACAGCTCACTGCCCGTATCTGTTGGTATTTCTCAGCTAGAAGGGACTGTAAAACTGGAAAGCACGCATGCTACAAGTGGGCGTGTCAGTGATAGCTTAGATGCTGGTGACACTTTTGAAGGCTATCTGACTAATTCAAAGCGAAGATAAGCCAGGGCGCCTTATGTTTTTTTTCCTGGGTTGTTTTTTTCAAGGACACGTCTCCACGTGAGAGACCAAATCTGACGAACCACAGGATCAAAGGTGCACTGCGAACTACAGTGTGTGTGAAATGGCACGATCGCTTTCCCAATTTTCCTAATATCAAAACGTCAGAATATGTCTTGTGCCAGATACACGTCTATCAGCTAAAATACAAAAACACTGTGGAAAGCTTAAACACGTTACACATCAGAGAGCGTAACATGGACTGTAGGTGATATTTTCTATAGACACGCAGTCCGTTTATGTACGGAATGTTTCAAGGTAATATTTGATTAAGAAAGCACACGCTAAAAGCATTTCGAATGCATTAATGTTTTAAATATGCGACTTCTGCAGAAGAAGTCGCATGAGAAGCGTACATAGGATTCATTATTCCCAACCCAATAAAAGGTCTATGCAATTATATGTAGGCCTACTATTAATAGGAATACATATTACACTTTGTAAATTAGGCTATATTTCACAGCTTTGAAGAGGCGAATTATTTCCCTTAATAGGTTCGATGACAAGCAGTTTGATGACATTTAAGTAGTTATTAAATATCCTGCTACGTTTTACCTAAATGATTAAACACAAACCCATAACAAAATGTATAAAATGTAAAAATAAATTTCATGTCAGTCTAGCACAGCTTCTAATAAAATGCAGGGATACAGTTGAAATAACAGCGATTCTTTCTAGTTCACAAAATTTCTCATGGGGCTTAAACTGTTTATTTTTTCCAATATTTGCAAGCTAGCAACGACACATTTAGCATATTGCGTGTAAAATCCTATTGGAGATATTCTAAGCTTGTTAATAGTCTAGTGTTCCCAAATATGCTTAGATTTTTTTAGAAGGGTTAAGTAATTTATAATGGCTCCGAGCAAAATCAAGTATTTCTAAAAACAAGAAACAAGAGTTCGCGTTTTATTTAAAAATGAAACGCGAATAAATGAAAAGTGTACCAAGCCCCGAAATTGGGCGGATTTCCTTGCAGCAGCCGCGGCGGAGCCCCGATCGTGATGGAAGCGATAAAACTCCGCGACCGCCTGAAACAGCGCATCCTACTCCTTACGATTTACATTGTAAAGTTCACTGTATTCAGCTTTGTGTGGTGAAACAAAGGGGGGTAGTTATTATGCGGCAATACAATATCAATATATTGTTTGGGTTATTTTGTTTGTTCTGCGAGTTACCTTCGTTATTTTAAGAAGCTTTCTTTAATTATGGCAATTTGGTCCGGTCGCGCAGCGGTTTGGCTTTAAAGTTCAGTGGGTACATAAAAACACTTTTTATTGGAAGCTACTGCTCCGCGGATGGATTTAATTACCCCCCCCCCATAAAGGTCTGCTTCAAAAGATGTTGTTTTGCGAATCAATTTAACGTGTATGATGACTGCTAATGCAAAGCGAAAGGTATCCCAATATTCATGCAATCCAAAGTCATCCAGTCTCATTTGTCTAGATGTAGGCTAAGGCTACGCAATCTGCTCTTCTTATAGAAATGGTGTGTTTTCTCTTAACTTTACAGGCATACAGTTTTCTTGACATTTTCCCCGCAACCTTGACCACTATAAGCGGTAGATGATAAAACACATGATCACTGGAATTAAAAATGGGCCCTGGACTTTAGGGTCCTCTACAGTAAATTTTGCCGAGGTGGGAGATCCTCATAACAGATTTTGCCTGCCCACATGCCTATCGGCCCAACGGGAAAATGTCCGGGACGCCAGATGACCATTCCAGCCCTGCATGCTAACAGCTTAAAGTGAAAGCCGTCTTAAACTCAATTTTATTCTCTCTGACATAGAGTTTTCGAGCCGTTCACACACAAGATATTAACGGTGTCTGGGAAAAAAAACCGTGATATTACTTTATAAATTGATTTGCACGGGCGCGAGGGTCATTTGTGAAGTCTTTACCTGTTCTCCCTTAGCAAACCAATTTTCCTATTACACGACCAAATCGATTTATGTCAATCCAAAGAGAAACGGTTCAACCACAAATGAAAATGCGAGCGATTATAATTTCAGTATAACTGACGTATTCTCTTTGGTCTGTAAGTGATCAAGCTCTGTACCTACATAATGATAGGTTCAGTGATATTTCGGTGGCGTGAGGGTTAAACATGTCTTTATACGTTAGGTTTAACAGAGAGGGCTTAATTGTTAATTTTGGCATTGGCTTTATGAACAGCAGATGGTCGACTAGTGGAATCTTGGTCCAAAACCTAATGCTGTCAATTTCTGTTGTCATGGATAATTTTCATTCCACCTGGTCTCCTGTGAGAGAGCTAATATTGTCAATTGCTTTTATACATCAATAGAGTTTGACACATGGCAATGTCAGTATTAGAGTAGCAAAGAATCAGATTCACATTGCAAATTTACAGATGAGTGTGTGAGAACACAGAACACACCGAGTGCCAAAGGCATAATAGAATAGGGATCTAACAGCTGCCACATGCATTTGGGTTTCCATATCGTTCCAACCCACTTCTGACTTTGAGGAAGATCCTTTCAACCAGCTACAAAAAGCTGCGATGCTCCCAATGAATCTCATCTGAAGAGATCTTATAGAGGCCCCTGATTGGTGGAAAGAAATCATGTGAAATGTTGACCCCACCCAATCCTTGACCACTGAACCCCTATATGCCGGACGTGTTTAAGGATCATAGATAAACACTATGTCTCTGTGTCAGTCTGCAGCTTGTGCATGGTCACAGTGCCCTTTGTTTATTTTTTTTTGAACCGAGATGCAATAAAAGTACACCTGGCAACCACTGCAGATTTACAGCCTGCAGTTGTTACACCCGTCAGAATTCACAGGCGTGCCCCTCTCCCTTGGCCTTGCAGTTCTCCACATTCCCTTGGACCAGAAGTACCACTCTAATTATATAACTTATGGGAACCTCACACCTTCCATGAGCAAACAAGCAGGAGTAGCGAATGAGGCGTGATTCATAAAGAAAACAACATTAAAAATGTGATTGTCAGGCCGGCTTAGTTACAACCGCCGACACAATTACCAACCAATGGCATGTTCCATGGACCGTGACATCAGCAAGTCAGCAACTGAAGGTGACCGCCTTCATGTCAGCAACACGCCATCCATCCCGTCCGGGTACCAGTGAAAGGAACGGCTCGGAGTCACAACAACCGCAAGAGATTGACTGTCACACCAAGGACGTAAACATTCCCCTGACACAAAAGTGAGGAGACACCATCCATAGCGACATAAGGAATGGTGGCTTTTCATTTGAACATCAGGGGACCAGATTTCCAGAATAATTAGTTTCAGGGATTTTTTAACTGTATACTGAGGACCAAAAGAGCAGCGTGTGATAGCCATAAAATGGCAGTGTTTTGATGTGGGTAAGTCCTGTCTGGAGTGAACTGAAGTAGCACATTATGGATCTGCAGTGAGACTCAAGCAATATCACAAAGTAATGGAACGAGGTCCGTATATATATACTAAGGCAGCCATAGTGGAAAATGCAGGTCGGTCTCCAGGACTGCCTACTATTTAAAATAAATGCTAGGAGTTAAAGTCAAAGGGTGGTTCTCAGAGATTTCTGAATGGAGTAAAAGGTCTCTTTATTACAGGGCTCTCTGTTACTTCAGACCATTGTTTTATTTTCAAAAGGAGTGCGAAGTTCCTCTGTCTTTGCCATATTCATACTTCGTTAAAATTACTGACTTCTTATTCTGCATAAACAAGCACCCCTAAAACAGATTACCGCAAACAAAACTAACAGATGTATTATGCAGAATGCCACAGACAATCCGAACAGACAAAATACCATATACAATATGGTAATATACAATAAGACACACTGCATTATAACACGAACCTTCAGCTAGGTGGTTTTCCCATCATACATCGCTCTAGGTAAATGTGTTTCATTTCCTGTACTTGGTAGCTGTAATACAGGAAATGCCAAATGTAAAACACCAACCAAATGCAGCCCAACAGCCTTGTTTCTGCCACCCCGAGATTACAGAAGGCCCCATTTGCAAAGCATTACCGCCAAGACTATCTAGGATTTGAAAATATAAGAAAATGAACCAATGAATGAATGAACAGATGAACAAAGGAAAATGCTCCAGCTGGATGGAAAAGAGAGCTAAAAGCTAGGAATGCTGGGAAGGGAGCTGGAGGACCTGTGTGGATCTTTGCTTTTCTTCATTTTGTTTGATTTCACGTGTCACAAAGGATGCTGTAAAATGACCTTGAGCTATGAAGACAAAGGCAAACTAAAGCCAGCTTAACAACTAAAGACTGACACTGAAGGAGAATATTAATACGTAAATGTTAGAGGTAGAATGCCTAGCCTTGAACCTCAACACAGTTACTATTATAGTCTTTCTGATAGTCATGCAATGGATGAATTGACATAGGAATTCAATTTGTTTTTAAGGGGCAAAGAAAAGCAAGTTCCTGTAGCTCCACAAATACAGCATTGTGCTAATAACCTAAAGGTGGTAGGCTCAAATCCCAAGGACCTCAGGGAAATTATATCCCTGCTCTTTGGGTAGAGTTTAGGTAAAAACCTTACGTAAATGGGAAGTATCTTAAGACATTAATGTGGTTAGGTGAGTGAATCTCAGCCAGTGAGAAAACAACTTGAAACATGTTGTTTTGGGAGAAGGGGAAAACACACAGCTTCAAGAAGATACTCCAGGTAAAAATATCTGCTGATTTTCCATAATTCATTTATTTGATTTTTTAAATAATTGATCTTATCTATCTGAGGAGAGAAAGCAGAGCCTCACAGCTACAAATCATCCATCTATGTGAAATGGCAGCCCAGTTATTTAATGATGCACGTTTTAGAACCAAACATGGACTCTTTGAAGAGGAGATGGGAAACCTCAGAACTAGTTGGGGATAGTCAGCATAGCTCATCTGCAATGTGAGCAGCTTTTCACCCACTGGAATGAACAAACCGCTATACTGACTGACTCCTTCCAACCCATCTCGGAATACCACTATAAAGAAAGCTGGAAAACCCACAAGCACCCTGGCCCTCCACGACGAGGGCTCAGTCCAAAGAGCCCGATCTAACAGATCAGTTTTGGTTAATCAAAACAGTGGAATCTCATTGCTCTCCACAAATGTCACACAGTCGGGAGCCCTGACCCTAAAGCGACCCACGGTTCGGTCTGGGAGCAGGGACGGAAAATTGAGAAGTTGGTTAGTTGAATTAAAGGGGACATCTTAAGAAAAACCGACTACAGAAACGTCATATCGGGACCTTTACCCTAGATGGCAATAAGAAATGTTTTTACGCGGCTCTACGAGAGGATTTACCGTGCAAAGCACTGAAGAGAGTGGGACTTATATTTTACAAAACTCCATCTGTTCTTTGAATAGAAATGTTTACTGCCTTTGAGTAGGTCGCTACTTATATTAGTGCACATGATAAAGGGATATAACTTGAGTCATTTATAAAGGAACATTTGGAGTAACTATCCAGTTTAAAAATACTCTGCTGAATTGTTTATGAAAATGACCATAACTTCGATATATATCACGTTAAACTGATTAATGGACTGGTTAATAAAAACGCAAAGCTTTCACCAAGATATTATTGGATTTGTCGTTAGAGATTATGATGTAGAAGACAACAACCGGCAATATTACTAAAAACGGTCCGCACCACAGAAGCATAAACCCCCGTTCAGAGCCACAAAAATCGGGGTGAAATGTAACTGATGGATATTCAGGTCCTGCTGGAAAACGAGTCACGGCGTGACGGATAAATTATCCACAGTACATGGATGTGTGATTCCTTCTTATGAGACGGCTCTTGTTAAAAAAAAGCATAACGATTGAAATGTAAGGCTAGGGTCCCTATAGACTGACAAGCATTTTTTACATCTACATTTATTTCGTCGGTTTTGTCCAAAGCGACTCACAAGTGAGACAAATAGCACATTACAAACAAACGCTACGTGCTGTCGAAAGGCAATAAAACATGATTACTTTACGTCAGTTTCTGTTTATATCCGAATTCAGAATAACTCGCGAAATCATTAAGGCAGCAACATGTTTAATTTAGGCTATTAATGGTTTGACTTGAGAAAAGCAAATGCAGTTAAATAACGTAGGCCTATATGACATGGCAATTATTACCGTTATTATATGGTGCATATATATAGCACAGATCTTAAGGAGAGTTAAGACGATTCATATATTAAAGCATAGGTCGTCTTAGTTCGACGGTCGCCTTGCGTTGATTAATACGATGTTTTAATACGGTCTTTCCCCCAAATTACTATAAAGGCTTATCTGAAAGAAGCAAGGAAACAGCCGCAATGTTAATTTACAGCGGATCCAGACACGATCGCATGAAACGAAAGACGAAGACGAAAGTGTGATTCAAGGAGTGGAAAAAGAGAAGCCGCGATTGTGCTGTACGAAAGAGGAACGAGGAGTTAAGGCTGGCGGACCTGTGGTTAATCTGCAGCCGCTGCCGACGGACCGGTGGTTAATCGGTTATTCTACGAATTTCCACGGAAAGCATGACACGTTTTTAATGTAGGGACGCAGGCCATTGAGCGCGAATGAACTTTGAGGGAGATCGGGGTATCTGTGGTAGGCTACATGAAGAGTCTCTTTTTCTGTCGCCTGTCCCTAATGACGACGGGAGGAAACTAGGGTTTCTGTCTCAATGGGGCAGAAGCCTAGAGGACGGCAGGAATGTGTGTTAAGTTACGGCAAACTATCACGTTACTATAGTAATCCCGAGTCCCCGCATGACCAGAACCGAATACTGCAGGTGGTGGTGGGACAGGGTACTGCAAAGTCTGAATTAAGGCGTTTTTTTGTATAATTAAAAATTCTAGATGCAAACATCAATCCATGCATAATAAACAGGATAAGAGGGGAAAGCTGATTTAG
The DNA here is from genome assembly GCA_026777045.1 of Hyperopisus bebe. Lineage (NCBI taxonomy): Eukaryota > Metazoa > Chordata > Actinopteri > Osteoglossiformes > Mormyridae > Hyperopisus > Hyperopisus bebe. The sequence continues at coordinate 7,344,301 of JAODJW010000045.1, forward strand.
AAAGCTTTCAGTGCGCCTGATTACACAGGCTGCATTGAGAGGACAGCTATATGAGTAATGAGAGTAATAATCTGTGAAGTGGCTACACTCCGCTGTTCCCTTGACAACCTCTGACCTGAGCCTCTCGAATCAATTATTCTTAGGTCACCCTGCTGGCTGAGAGTGCAGTCTTGGGCAGGAAAGCACACGTGGGTGCTGGAATGGAAACGGTTTAAGCGGGATGGAGCCGGCGGTCTTGTAGCCGTAATGAACTCTATGGGACTCAGCAGCTGCCATCCCCCTATGGCCAAAACTTGTGTCTGACAGACTTCAAATCAAATGTCTGTTTCTCCCACCTGAAGTGTGAAAAACAAAAGCTATCAAGGCTGAGTGCCTTCTCGAAGCTCAAACGTAACAAGAAAGGGCTGGGGGGGGGGGCAAGGAGCTGCACTCTGAACGTCTTACTTGCTGTTTGTTAGTTACGTAATAAGGGTGGCGGGGTCTTCAACAGACAAGGACGACTTTCAGCTTGGTCTGCAGACAGATGCCCCTCGTTTCCCGAGCCTTCTCGGACTTGGCCGATCAGAAGAGGCTCGGTGGAGGAGAGTGCAAGCATCAGGCAGGGCGAACGAGATGAAGGGCCTCCCTGACAGGGCCTGGCGAAAGGACCACGGGCCACGTCTTCCGAGTGTAAGCACCCACCGCGCCGCTGGTATCCCCCAAATCAAATAGCCCTGCTCCGCCACGGTAGTTTCTGCTGGGTAGACAGAAAAATATTAGGCAAAGAAGCCGCCTCAGCAGAAACAGCCAGCCAGACCCCCTGCGTGATGCATCGACTCCAAGATCTAATAATCCTTTATTTGAGCTAATCTCCCAGAGGTTGCAGTCCCTTGTTCATTTAAATACAATGAGTTAGCAGATATTTGGTGAGCCAGACAAGCTCTGCTCTCCCCAAAACATTCCCACAAACAGCAGCCTCCGAGAGCTGGCCTGCAGGAGAGGAAGACAGCTCACACCCCCCCCCCCCCATATATGCATTGTACCTTCTACATACGTTTTATTTTCTAGGCCCTTGTCTTTGAACTGTCATAGCTAATACTGTGCTAACAAAGTCTCCCTTTCTCTGTTTCAATGCCTGTCCCTTTAAATATTGAGGAAACACTTTGATTTAAAAGTTCCTCCCTTTCACCCATTACTGCAGTTAAATGAATGCTATAAACGGATCCCCGCAGTGAGATATGGGTTGCTTTACGGCTCTGCCAGTGGAGTTTTTAACTCCAGAAAAACTTTGGAGAGCAACACAGTTAAATTACACATTTTAGGGGGTCTTTTTACAGCAGAGACTAATTCCTTTCCACTTCCACAAAGCAGGTAGCAAATTACTCTACCTTCTGATCACCATCCACTTCACCTGGGAGTCTCTTAAGTGAAATAACGGGAATAAGGAGCAGAATTTATTGAACTTTTTGCTGTACTGTCACCACAGCTTTGTTGGTTTAAATCCAGGGGAACATGACAAAGAGCCCTAGCTGCAGTCACTCTTCTCAATGCTGACAGTGCCACACTTGACGGACAGGCAGGACGGGTGACTTTCCTATGGGGGCGTGGCCTCACAGGTTTTGTCTTGGCTTGGAGGGGCCTGACTGCTTGGCTTTCAATTCATCACACACCATCTGCTGGCAGCCCTCAGTCAAGAGTGTGGTGGGATGCCTGTGTTCCGAGCCAAACAAGTGCGGCCTGTGGCCCAGCCGCAAGCCCCGCCCCCACTCCAGACCCCGCCTCCTGCTGCAGACCCCGCCTCCTGCTCCATATCCCCACCCCCCAGCACCAGACCCTGCCTCCTGCTCCAGACCACACCCCCCCACTCCAGACCCCACCTCCTACTTCAGACCCCGCCTACACCACTGAGAAAATAAAGCGACTCCATTTTTGTTCATTAAAACGGGCTTCCCAATAATCTCTGGGTTGGCCACAGAATAAAGGCTGGTGACCTGGCTGGGGACCGGCTGTAAACTGGCTGACGTGCCCCACTTTAGCTAAGGGAGGACAGACTGGTGAAAGACAAGTGGGGAAAAACACACATACACACTCCAACAACACCAACAACAACAAGGCAGCTTGCACTGCAATTCACTGAGCCAACCTCTATATGGCTAAACAGACACAGGAAGGCTGGAGAGAGACCTGTCAAGATTAGGCGGGGTCTCTGCTCCCAGGGAGCAGGGGCGCTTGGGACCAATAGCTCTGGATTATTAATACACCTCCTGCATAAAAGGTCCATCGATCACTCACCATTTAGCGTCACTACCGTTGCTGATTCATCGTTATTATTACAGTTTAGCATAATTTATTTGCAAGCTGTAATTATGTTAGATTGGAGACATACTTTATAAACAGACCTGCAAACCTCTAGTAGCAAGAAGCGCAAAAATACTCTTCATACTTATGATACAATGCAGCTGCAACATTACACTGTGGGCAAGTCGAAGACAGGCCCTTCAAAAATGGTTGCACATATAGAATTTTGTGAGTCAGGTAATTCTTCTGCCAAAATGCTAGATTCCATGGGACCAGGCAATGATTTATTCTAAAGATATTTTTAGCAATAATGCAGTGATACAAAAATAAGTTGATTCAGTGAAAATTAGAAATGAAATATTTGTGGTATATTGAGCCATGTCTTTTATGTCTAGATATGTGAAAATGTGAAGTACTGTATTTAATTTCCCTGAATAAAGACAATCTTTGTGCTACACTCCATTCTTTGGGAAACATAAGCTGGCTGAAACGTATCATGTTTGTGTTTGAGCTGGACATGCCATATGTTGTAATAACTAAGGTTATTAAAATGGAACTGGACGGAACTGGAACTGAGAATGGGGCATTTCCCAGAGAATTGTGGGATTAATTCATTGTGGGATTAATTCCTCACTGTGCTTTAATGACAATGGCCAGTACCCGCAATATTCTCATATACATCCTCAGGGGGAATTAGCACTACATGCTACAGTTTTTGGCCAATTCTTTTAGGCCAAGGAAATAACTAGATAAAATATTTACAATGTTTACAGTAGCACTGTTATTACCTACAAAGGCTAAAGCCTCTTCTAACCAGAATGCACATGCATCCACCTTAAACATCCGCTGTACTTACTAGTAGCTGTGGATGTACCCTTATTGGCTGACATTTCTCCACAGTCTCTACTGACTGTTCCTAATCTGAAATATGGGGTCAGGGCATAATTCAGTGCAAAGACATTCGGCCTAATTATTCTTCCATTCTGAACGTTTATATGATTTTTCTGCATCTAAGTCCTTACTAAATAATGGACATCACCTTCCAAAGATGGTCATCCCTCTTTTGTATCGGGGACGTCCTGTTCTGGTTCTCAACAGGATGGACCAATGGTGGCGTTTTGCAGAAATTGGAATATTGGGGCAGCCGCTGAGGAGGAGGCGGGGCCAAGGCAGGAGTGGAGCTGCTGAAGAAGGGGTGGGGCTAGGGCAGGATTGGAGCTGCGGAGGAGGAGGAGGCGGGGCGAAGGCAGGAGTGGGGCGGCTGAGGAGGAGGTGGTGG
>JAODJW010000045.1:7350672-7367559 GCA_026777045.1 Hyperopisus bebe
AGACAGCATGCCTCCTGGGGGTTTTACATTTGGGGTTGGGGGGGGTGGGGGATGGGGGTCAGCTATCAGGTTGCCGTTCCAGCCCAGTAGACAGTGGAGTAACACTATGGCTGAGTGGCAGCCATGTGATGGACAGACGACCCTGTTTGGTGCCCAGAGCCCAACGGATTCCTTCCTATGTCAGAACTGAAGGGATGATTGGATGCACACACCCTCTTAGCTGGACTTACAAAGTTTCCTTTGATGTATTCAAACCTAACTAGACCCCATAAAGAGTCATGTTGTCTATGCATAACACATCCTGTGTAAACACTTGAAAATGTGGCACAGACGCGATGACCGGAAACAGGAGGCACATCGCCTTTCCGTGCGAAACCAGGCAGCTGCTACTCATGGCGACTATCAGCTGTGTGCTTAACTGTGACTCAAGTCTCCTTCAGCTGCCTCAATGGGGGGGCTGAACTGGAAGCTTCTGGCTACAGAGAGGCCGCAGAACTCTGATGCCCCATTAGCAGAAGGCTCAGTTGGTGAGGCAGTGAACATCAGCATCTCCATGGCAAAGCTTCTCCAGGCCCCCGGATACTAAAGGCACATGAGTGTTAAGATTACTCAAGGGGGTCCAGAGAACATGGGACTTATTTGAGGATGCGTGCTGACACGCAGAGAGGCCCAGCTAGAGGCCCACTGTCACCCTATTCAATGAGACAACGTTATGTACCACTGTGCCGGCAATCAACTAGGTCTGCTCTTTGAAAGACAAGAGCTGCTGATCGTTCTCTCTACCCAACTTGCGACTGGACCCAGCCTCACGCTGACTGGCAGAAGTAGTTTTCTTGAAGTATGAACCTTCAACACCCAGGGAAGAGAGAAGGTATGCTAAGTTGCATAGTTGTTAATCTTGTGAATCCAAGGTGACCCAAGGTGGCCATAAGTCTGAATGAAAGGCTCTATGATGGAGGCACAGAGAAATGTTGCCCCCCCGCGGCTGTTGTCGGCTGACTAGCTACATGATCCATTCTGCTTGTGGATGGCTGTGATCCATCCATTGGGGTGATGTTAAGGCATTTTGCAGTGGGGCTGCAAGCCTGCCCGCACCTCTACAGTCTTCTAGTCCCGTTGCCATTCAGGACAGGAGCAATTTCATGTTTATCATCCAACCCAGGCCCCCCTGTTCGTGTCTTCACATGAGAACAATCCTACACTCATCTCTGCTACAGCAAGCATTGGCAGTAAACCAAATGGGCAGCGGCGAGGCGACGCTTCTGGGGAGCAAATCGCAGAGCTCTGGCAATAGCAGATTCCTCACGCCGCTGGAATTATTTTCAAAAATGTAACAAGTTTATTAGACTGCAGGTTACTGACAGAAGGGGCCGTCCATTTTAAGGTGGCAGACACATTATTCAAAACCTGATCCATAACAAAACCAATACATACTGTGATTTTTACCCACCATGCAGTGAGAGAGTGTGCAGCACAGAAGCACTTCTCTGCAGCACAGTGATCTTTACAGTGATTGGACAGATTATCAGATCCCTTCCTAACCACAACAGGGCACAAGGGGAACAGCTGCAAAGAGTGAAAAGCTAAACACAGTAACTTATTGGTCACGGTGACGTGATCCCAGTGTCACGTGATCACCTTCAATGGACCACAGCCACAGTGTCAGGCCGCGGCAGTACAGGAATTCAGACCATATGGCTACTCGTGAGTATATATTTCCGTTACTCTAACATCGCTGCCGCCAGGCATGCTAAAGGACTCATCATTAGAGGAGCTCACGCCCTCCCCCCCAAACACTCGTAGTGGTGAAACCATCATAGTTAACCAGCTCTAATCTCGGATTCATTTGACTTTTGTAAAGTACAAAGTAAATTATAGAAGTCCAGGATCATTTTACATATATTATTCTTCAAATGTATTTTTGTCAATAGGAGACAGCATGGGTGCCTCACACCTCTGGGATTAGTAGTTTGAATCCCAAGCCCCCACTGTATGTGAAGTTCATTCATTTTTCCCTAATGGTGTGGCTTTACTCCCATAGTCCAAAGCCACATAGTTAATAGTTTAGTGCCTTATGCCCTTTGCTCCTTGGGACATGCTCCAGACCTCCCCAGCACGACCAGAGGTGGATAGTTCAGATTTAGAAAGTCAAAATCCAGACCAAGATATTGTTCAACCAACCAGTTTCATACTCTGTGACCAAGACTCTTTATACTCAACTGGCTGATTGAAGCAAAATCTCACTCTGGATTTTTACTTTCTGTAACTGAATTATCCACCTATAGCACTGACTAAGCAATTGGAAGATGGATGGATGGATCTGTTTGCATTTAGGAATCTGTGTGGAGTTTCCAAAACATGACATAAATTATGTTAAATAATCACATTTAATTACATACATTATATTTGCGCACATAGCATCTTCAGGAGGGCAAAGATGCATGGAAAAGTAGGTCTCATGTTGTAGCACATGGGTAGGTGATATGGTTCACGATGGGAGCGATGCAGCCTGACTTGTTTGTAATCAGCCCTGAATCACTCGCACAGTTGAGCCATGGGGCTTCTGAGTTAGAAGTGGCTGCCCTAAATACATAGGTGTGATAAGGGCTGTTTTGTCGAGTGAGGTACCGTGGAGCAAATCTGTGACCCACAATGCATCAGGGTTTGGGCACTGAGATGCACAGAAAATATGAGGGAGTAGGATTTCTTAAGACAGATTATTCTGCAGCCTGCCCTTCATTTCTCGTGGGCTTACCAGAACAGGAGTGCATAAAGTACACGGCCAGCTGGGTTCGCAGCTGCAACACCAACACGCGTTGCAATGCATCATGGGTGCACAGGTAGAGATGTGGCGTACCTCAAAATGATAACGTGTCATCTGCATTTAAAAAAGAGTGTGTACAAAAACAGGAAACTGCCTAGCGAAAAATAAAACTTAAGCATACCTACATTTGCAGAACAACAAAGACTCACAGAGAGGAAGAGTCCAGCTTCGGTGGTGACCGCAGGTTCTCGCTTTTCTCCAACACACAGCCTAATATTTAGTAGTTATGCTGATAATGCCTCCAAACAGAATAGACCCACTACAAATAGTGAGCCCATTTAGTCCAGGGTACACTGCATGATTTTGATAAATTAAAGGAAATTAAAAGCATGAAATGCCTCTTTACTGCAGAGTCAACCAAACCAGGTCAGCTGACATTTTGTTCCGTCATGCATGAAAATTCATCTCCTGGAGGAAGTCACGTTTCCTAACCGCGGCTCACATCATTGTTTTTGTTCAGATCTTTTTCTTGACTGAGATTCCTCTGCAAATGAAATTAAAGGACAGCGGCCATCCTGACAAAATGAGCCTCATGACTCATTAAAGAGAAAGTGAGTAATTGCCTGGAAACAAATTGAATTTCTTCTGTTTATTTTATTACCTACAGAAGACACAAAACACAGGCTAACAAGTAACAAATGGAAAGTAACATGATAAATCTCAAAAGGAATTCAAAGACAGACACTTAAGAATTGTTATTGAATTGTGCAGAAATGTATCATACTGTACTGCCCCTTTGAATTTCTGCAAAATGAGTACAAAATTAAAGTTGTCACCAAGAGAGATGAATGTAGATGTTTTTATTCAAAAAGCTCAAAGTTATAGATTCTAACCTTGACATGGCCAACATGGTGGTGCGATGGACATTTCAAGAATGTATTTATATATTTCATGCATACCATCCAAAGCAATGTTTAAGGGTCAGAGAACAAGGTCAGCCAGCATCCCTGAAGCAGCTGGAGTTAAGGGCTTTGCTAAAGGCCCCAATGGCCACAGAATTTGACTTCACTGCCTTCCAGAAATGTCCACAATTCCCTAACCCAGTGAGGTACACACTGACCCCTGGAGACAATGAAAATAAGAGTGCCAAGAAGAGGGGGATGTGAATGGTTATCATAAGCATGAAAACACACCTTCAAGAGTGACAAACTATATAATCAGGGACTAAAAATGAACATGAAGCGTGACAGCGATCTAACACTGTGAGGTGAGGAGCACTGTGGTCCTGATTTACCCAAAGGTATTATAGATCATATGGGTCCTGTTACTCGGTGGTACCAGGAAAAGACTGCAACATGATGAGGTCATTTATGTATCTGATCTTTGAGAGCTAAGGCAGTATTTCTGTGAGAATTTCTGGAGAGCTTTTGAGGGTTATGGAGGTTGCCAACGCAAGCGTTATACAACCACAGCTGCTGAGTCTTCGGGGACTGACTGTTGGGAACAAAAGTGGACCCAAGAAACGCTTGTCAGCAGGAGACGATACCTGAGAGTCCCCCTATCGCACACCTTCTGTCTTGTCTTTCTGCATTCCCATCACCTTATGGCAGATGTTTGCAAGCCATGCTCTGTCCTGACATTTGAAAGGCCTTCAGCTAGTAGTGCACACTGCACATGGAGCATTTCAACTTGCTGGTGACGCCGGATTGATCTTAGAATATCAGTTGCTGCCTGTGCTTTCCAGATTCAGTCTAACTTGAGCTTCTTGCTCCCGCTCGGTTCCAGGGCCTCAGGTAGTCTTATCCAAGTTTCATCTCCATTCCAAGATACTTTCTGAGATACAGGTGAGTCCCCAAGTTCAGAGTGCAAGTGCATCATGGATGTTCTGTATTTGCCAGGCCAGGCCATCAGACTTACTGTGCATGGGCCAATGAGTTCGTGGGTTGACAAAATTTTCGAGGGGGACCCCAAAGTCCAGGGCTAACTGCTAATCCCAGTCCAGCCCTGATACTCGCTTAACATGCATTTACAAAATGTGGTACATGAGCAGCATTAATTCAACAGAAAGAACTCAATAGTCGTCAAATGACTAAAATGATGGGGTATCTGAAATTCACACAATTTATATATATATATATATATATCATAACTTACCTCACTGCGTCTCATACAAATGTGACCCGCCCAACAACTTTGCATTTTATCAGCTATGTATGATGAATTTCCCAATGATGATGGGTGAAACCTCATGATGACTTTTCATAGCATGGCATTGTGTGAAAAATAGGAGCTCTAACCAGCTGTGTTTTTAGTGATGAATGGTAAATATGATGAGGTTTTCAGCACAGAGCGTCTATGTGTTGGATTCCCCCCCGATGATCATACAAAGATGCTTAATCAAATACTTTTACAGCAAATACTTTTCTAAGTTATCCCTATAATGTCAGATGATCATTTTATGTTGGATCGCCAGTATGTACCCATCCATCCTAACCATTTACCCTAGTCAGAACCTAGCCCAGGCAGCATAGGGTTGGGGTGCATCTAAGAAGGCATACCAGTTCATTGCAGGACAAATATACACCCACCCACCCATCCATCCATCCATTTTCCAACCCACTTATCCTGCTGGGTCACAGGGGGTCCGGAGCCTATCCCGGAAGCAACGGGCACGAGGCGGGGAACAACCCTGGCAAATATACACGATATATGTAATCTAGGGATACCAATTAGCCTAACTGCATGTCATTGGACTTAGGAAGGAAACTGGGCAGCCTAGAGGAAATTCACATGAAGAGAACATGCAAGCTCCACACACACGGAGGTGGGAGGCACACCCCCCAACCCTGAAGGTGTGAGGTGTCAGTGCTACTTACAGAACCCACGTTTACACATGATTTTAAAAAAATACGTATTCTTGCTTATTCATTACAATAACAATGATCTCAGCCACAGAAGAGGATCCCCTAAACGTGAACAGGACTCAAAAGTCTTCAAAGCCATGATGGAAATAGTGATGGAAAGATCATCAGCCAGGCTTTGGGTCCTACGTTCAGATATGTAAGTCTTCAAGGAGTCTCTCTTCTGTGATCAAGGAAGCTGCATCATCATATTAAATGTGCACATTCCCAGTCAGTGCAAAGAATTACTTTTTCTGCAGACCAGCACTGAAATTTAGATAAGCATTTTAGCCCCCTAAAATAAACTAAATCAAACTGATTAAATCAAACCAGACATGCTTACTAATTCTGAAGGTTTACACTTTGGAGTGGGGCTGTTAGTCTTAAACATTAACTCAACAAAGTTTGCGTAACCTTGTAAATGACCAACCCCCAATTGAGTTTCTGCAAGAGACAGATATTAAATCCAGGACAGATGCAATTTTGTACAATTTGTTGTACGCAAGTGAACACAGGAGAGCATAAAACACTGAATAGATTAGTACAGTGTGTTTCTCAGTATAATCCTGTTTGACTGTTACCATCCATGTTCTGGATTTGCAGATCTGAGGGTAGGAATTGGAGATGATGGTGGTGTTTGACGAGGGTGCAGCAGGTAATGGAGAGGACAAAACAAGTTTATGGGTTAATAAAACTCACATTAGCTCCAGCGTCAGGCTTGACCCAAGCAGAATTACAGCGTTACGCTGATTTATAAAAGTCTTTCACGGGAAGCAGGGCTTACAAGAAGTGACGTCAACGGGTTTATGGTTTCAATAAAACAGGGCCGCCTTCTTGCCCTCCTAGCAGCCATCTGAGCTGGGGTTTACCGGCGGTTCTGGTGGTTAAAAAAAAAGTCACTTCCCAGAAAGTACAGCGGCCTGTGAGGGGAAAGTGGTCTTCTGGTTATTTAGGGATGGATGGGGGGGGGGCACTGAGGAGGAAGGGGGGTATTTAGGGGGGTTAAAAGTTTAGCTGTCCGTAGGTGCATAATTATTTTATGATTCAAAGGCACCCAAAATAATGCCGTAAAACCTTCAAATGTTGGAGATATTAGTAGGGTTTAGTGTGAATAGGGGTATTAACAAGCGCACTGTGTCTATCCTGAGGAAGAACAAGCAGGGAAACTTGAGAAAGTTTAAAGCATTTGACTCCTACCATAGGATCTGTTATCCTGCCCGTGCCACCCTTAAGGGCAGCCTCCAGTCCAGTAATAAAAGAGTACTGGGCTTTTTAACGCTCCCTAGTACTTCACAGTACAGCACTGAGAGCCTGGAGTCTCAATATTTTCGTAGACTAGGAGAACAAGAGACGTTCAGTCTCACAAATATAACTATCCCAAACCTCTTGCCTTAGCTTGGTGCGGACACATGCAATTTTTTTTTTCCAACAAGGACTCAAAAGACAGAGCTGAATGTGTGTAATATTATCTCTGTAGTGCATTTACCACATGAATTTATCCCCAGACACGCATTTTTACCATTTGACCCATTTGCAGCGGTGTATATTTACAGATCCACCTCAGGTCATTGTACTTTAACTCAGAACCGGGCTCTGACCTGTGTGGTAGCTGTTCCCTTCCCATGATTTAAACCCACACCCTCCCTCCCCTGTCCCCTCTTGTTCTGGCACCACGTGCCACTCGCTACTCGAGAAATACTACCCGCTTTAGAGGACGAAAGAAGGCCAAAGTGGAATTTCAGACCTTCCAAACGGACGAAGAGGCATTAGGGGAATGTGGGATGTGTTCGGATCTCCCACATTCCCAGCTCTCCGTTACTCATCTGCGCTATTTTGATGCAGGAAACATCACTTTGCCCGCTCATGGGATCGGAAACCACGCTCATCACCCGCCCAGGTTAAAAGCGGAGGTCACAGTAATCCATATCTCAGCCTGCTACTGTCAAAAACCTATAATCCAAATCCTTAACCTGCCTAAAGACGTCACCATAAGCCTAATTCCTCGCTAAGGCCCGTATTCTGCCGCCCATCAAGCCCGACGCTTCCCCACCAGCGACAAAGCCGGCCGGTGTACTGCCATTGTCGCCGTAAGGAGATTTGCGTTTCCGCGCCGCCATTTGAATACCTGACAAGTAGATTAATTCACTTTCTACAGAGAGAGAGGAGCCCGGAAAACAAACAGAGCGCTGATTAAATCCTCCCGCTCGCGAGATAGTTTTGTTAGGGAGCCTTTAGTCTCTTCAAAGGGGAAGAAAAAACAGCGACAGAAGTTGGGTGACAGTTTGGAGGGGAGAATAAAGCCGGCGCGAGTGCTTTCTGTCGGCTCCAACTCGAACAGCTTGCTGGCAAGGCGACACAGCGAAATTTACATCCGTCATCAGGAAACTCGCGCGCCACAAAAGCGATGTGTTACGTACCTATAATCCAGTATTTACATAACGCGGTTCTCTTGTTGCAATGGAGCAACTATTTTGCATACCGCTACCGCGCGCGCTCATTACTCCTCTCTTCTCCCTCCCCCGCTGTCCTCTTTCAGGCAGGTATCCGTCCCGCAGGCGCAGTTCGGTTCCCTCGGCCGTTCGCTCAGCACAACTGCGAAGCAGCCCTTCCAACAAGATATCAGTAACTTTCTGGAGAACACAAGAAATTCTGGCAATTTGTATAGTTTTGCTGTTCGTTTGTGTGTATTCTTACGTAAATTCTGTTTTTTCACACCCAGATAAATTGCTTTTGCTCGGTACTTTACATTCTCATTCCATAGAAACATCCCCAAAACCATATACTTACATGTATTTGGCCATGACTCTAGAGGTCCCTAGCCAGAATTATTTTTTATTTAAATTACCTAATTGCTGCATTCTAACCAATTAATGCCCCCCCCCCATGTAGAACCAAAAGCCTATGACTCTTTATTGAAAAGCATGTTTCTTACATTAACATGCCACTCCATGCCCTCAGACAGGGTTAACTGTGTCTGAGGGAAAGTGCGCATGCCAGGGGTTTACTGCAACCGTTAACGATGATGTCAATAAGACAGCCGAGCTTAATAGACTCATTAGGCCCGAGGCACCTTCCTCAGGGCTGGATCCCCCCACCACACTGTCACATATGGACCAGTCCACCCCCCCCCCCCTCACCTTGTTCAGATTGACTTAACCTTGCAGAAGGCGATGATTCTTGTTTACAGCATCTCTTACCCTTGCACTGAATCTTCCCATAATTCCTTTTATGCGATTTCTATAGTAGCTGGTATTAGAGTTCCGTACTGGAACATACCAATGTCTGTGAGCCTCAAAGGGTGATAATTTGCTGCTAGAAAATACTGAGATGTACTGGCATAGACACAGATAAATACCTTTAGATTGGCATGCAATGACTGCCAATTTTTTTTCTTTTTTTGAAAAAATTAACTTTTCACACGTTCATTCACAGGGTTTAGTAAACTTAGAGTGCCACCTGCTGGGTGGACCAAGCCAAGAAAAAAAAAAAGAAATTGACAAGCGACCAAATACCGGTGTGAGCCACTTCACTGGGATCAGAGAGGCTTTCCCTCCTTCCGCTTCCCAGCGAGTTTAACGGGGAACATCTTCCCCAGTGCTGCATGCGAGGATTTACTGAAGACTCCAGGTGCATTTTACCACATGAAAGAGACAGATTAACTATCCCAAGAACCTCCACGAAGCCGACGCTAAATCAAAGCTTGGTTCTGAAGCAGAGCCTTTGTGTGGCTTTTCCCACCTGTGTCGACTCATCTGCTGGCTTGGTCATGTGACATCATCACCGCAGAACCCGCAGGCTGCTGGTAACAGCACCTGTGACCCGTCCCTCCTGGCCCCAGGGGGGCAATACAGGGTTACAGCGATGGCTAATGCTCTAGCAGGAGCACAGTGGCAATCAGCAATATTGCCAACATCAGAGCCCTTGGGGACACAGGCGGCCATTATGAAGGTGGGGAGCAAGGAGCTGCTCAGGGGGAGTGTTTTGTGCTGCCTGAAACACATTAAAGTCCCAGCAGTGGGGGGGGGGGGGGGCTCTACACAACGGTAAGGAGCCTTCTCATCTGCCCTGGCTCAGCCTCCTACTTCCCTCAATGGCTTAAATGAGCGACAGGCCTTAACTGTTAAAACAGCCCCCTCCATACATTGCCCTCCCCAATCCCCTCTCCCATAATTGATCCCCCCCCCCCGCTCCCTCCCCTCCCCAGCCCAACCGTCGGGGGGACGTTCCATCGGCCTGGATTGAAACCCAGGGTCTCTCAGCCAGGACCAGTTAAACAGGCTGGGCTGACAGCTTGAGTGATGAGAACGACTCCTTTTTAAAGGCTTGGAGAACTAAAGGCAGTGGGAGCAGAAGGACCCCGCTCAGTGGGAGCCCCTTTCAGATGCCTGCGCTGCGGCCTCCCTTACGCGGGGCTAACCCAACCGTACGCGGGCCTTTGATATCTAACTCCCCTAAGCCAGTATTTGACAGTCCTCTCATTTTAAAACATGAAACATTTGGAGAAAAAGCCCTCAGTGTACAGAGGTGTACATATTATTTTTCCACATACTACTTTAGGGGGATTATCTGTACCCTTCTAGAAATCACCGGCTTGACGTTTGGTCACCTAGAGGTTATATTTGAATGAGCAGCCACAGGAAAACCAACCCTCCCCACGCAGAGGTTTCTGCTTCCTGTCCACGGTGGTCTGGCACCATAACTCACTCCCCCCACCCCCGTCAGTGTGGTCCACTATGGGGGGGTGGGGGTTGTCTTTCCTGAGAGACAGGTTCACACGCAGAGGGATTGAATGGGGCTTTTTTATTAGGGCAAACAAATGAAAGCTTGTCTCGTTTCAGCTTTCTGAAATGCATAGATGGTCACACGGAATGTGCTGGAATATCTGTCACAGCTTGACATCTGCGTCACCTAAAATACATGAGCAATAACACTGAAGTCAATAAGGTTAAAAAAGACTTAGTCCTTATATCCTCAACGTCCAGGGCTCGCTTGTGTGGGGTCTCACTCATAGCTTTGACCTCACCTCTCCTTGGCACTGTAATGCACTCTGGGAGATATCCAGTCAGAGGGTGGGGCCAGTCATCTGGGAGATGAATTAGAGTCAGTCTCAACCACTAGGCTGGCTATGTCAGGTTCGTTCATAACGTCCCTTGGGACAGACTATCACGTGCTGCTACACTTGATTAGTGAAATTATTCTCTCTTGGCAAGATGTATGGTGGTTTGAATGAGACCAGGTAAGCACTGCGTTAGTGGTGTTGCTGTTGTCTGAGGGCCTGTGCAAGATGGAAGAGCCAAAGTGCTGTCCTTTCTGGTTAACATCTCGTCCAACTGCTTCGGTTACGCCGGCCTACCTCCGGAGGGAGCAGAAGCACAGACATCTTGATTTTCCCAAAGAGGTAACCATCAGAAGCCGTAAGTCACAGCAGATTTTAAAGATGGGCCTCAGAGAAGATGGGCCATTTCGGACAAGGAGCCATGCTAAGCATGATACAGGGCCATTAATCCGATGAAGGTCCAGAACCAGAAGTCCCGTCCTTCGTTTTCTTCCTTCCATCCAGATCCATCAACTCATAGGGGTACAGAGAGCTCGTACCCAGCACCCGGGTGACAGATGATCACAGAAAGGCCCAGCAGATTCTGAAGATGCCATCAGCACTCTCACCTGGGCCATAATGGCTTCCAATCTGCCACATTTCCACCCAGCTGCCACTTACCCCTGGATAACGTTAAGTTACCTTTATGCCTCTTTTGAATCATTTCACAAGTCAACACAGATAAGCTCCCACCACACAAGCCCCCACACCTGAAATCTACTCCCGAAGTAGAAAATAAATCATCCCCCCGTACCAAGATGAAATACGTACGTAGCACACTTCACCCCGGTGAATTAGCAGACCTATGAAACTCGGAGGGGGTGTCTATTGGCCCTTTCGAGCACGAGGAACTGCCGATGTGTTAATCCAGCTGTCAAACGCACTAATTACCGACTCACACAGACCAGCTGTCTGAACATCACCTGTGGTTCGACACACAAATATTTGAGGCAAAACTAATCTGTCAAAAAAAAAAAAAAAGCCAGAGAAACTTCTTTATCGGTATCGGTTGATAGTTCGCTAACACTGGTCTCACTTCGGAAGGATGTATCTGTGCCCATCAGGCTCTAATCAGCAGAGTGAGGAGCAAAACGCAAAGAGAGCACGAGCCTTAGCAGTGGAACGTATGCAAAGTGTGAAATGAATGAGGATTTGCAGGCAGAGAAGACAGGAGAGAGACAGGGAGGCAGCGGCGAGAGAGTGGCTATGCAAATGGCTGCAGAGCTAAAATATTAATATCCCCCCCCCATCATCCGTGGCACCTGCATTTCCCCCCCATGCACACGGCGGCCAGGCAGCCGTGTCACCCGTGTTCTTATCTTTAAATAGCCGGGCTGTGATGTGGGATCTGCAGGACCATGAATCTGCAGACGGCGCCCCCACAGACGTGCATTTATGTCAACCGTACGCCGATCCACTCCAGCCCATCTCCCTGGAGACGACAGGGCCCTTTGTCATCGTCCCGCCTCGGTGGAAGGGGGGTGTGGGCCGTCCACCTTATTAGGGGGCTCGTTCTGAACAAAGGGGGCGGCCCCGCTGCAGCCTTTCGTCATGCGGCAGGCGGGGGGGCAGCACTGTCGAGGCTGGCTCGTCGAAATATTGCGAGAGGCATGCGTACGAAATCCTAGCGGGTTATTTCTAGAGCTGCAGCGGGGCTTTGTCGGTGCGCTTTCATCTGGGCCCCTGGGTCCTTGCAGAAAACGTCTCCCTCACACGCAGATATACGGCTGCCGGATTCATTCCCGAAGGCCGGCTGTTTTCCGGGCAGGATTCCTTGTAATCTGTCCTGGCAGTTTCATTTGCTCACCATTGCGCTGGAAATAAGGTGGACTTGGAGTCAAAAGGTGGAGTCAAAATAAAATACATTTAAAATGCTGTAAAATGCACTGGTTGGGTTCTGCTGGCTTTATGTATTAAGGCATATCAGATTGAATGTCTTTTATGAAAAGAATCCTTTTTCTGATGGAAGAACAAGGTCCCTCTATGTCCCCAAGGCCTTTTAGAAAATAAATTGTTCAGAAATAATCACGAAACAATAAGTACTTGCAGAACAACGCATCTGGGTAAAATGCAAAATATTCAATCCATGCAGTTTCTGAAATGTTGCCGATACATTGGCCGCTCTCATCTATTAGTATTTTGAAAATTGCATGTTTTCCCATTTAAGTATTCAAGGCCTGCCTCACGCTTTAATAGACTTCATTCTGTGAAAATTGCCTCTGGTGTAGAAGGCCCTCCCTCCTTCTAAAACAGAAATGAATAAGAGCGCCTTTTAAGGACACTGACATAAAACAGGATGTCACATGTGGTAAATAACTTTCCTGGCATTGATTTAAACGCCATGTGGGATCGCTGTGAAGTCCTTAAAGGAGAGCCGATGCCCATTTGTTTGGTATTAGCGAGTTTGTTTAGACTTTAAGCACGGCGCTTGGTTGTGAGTTGGAGACAGGGTGTGCTTGTGGAGATATCTGGGGGTGACACAAATTAAAAACAGCCATCTCCATCACCGAATGACTAATGTACAGCTATTGCAAAATAAACACAGAAGATGGGTTCCAGATGTAAAAGGCCTGCGAGCAAAGTGAGCAGTGTGTGTGTGTGTGTCTGTGTGAGTGTGTGTCTGTGTGTGTTTTGCCATGCTTTTTCTCACCATCGTTATGTGTCATATAAACACAGAATTTCCACTTGTTTGCTACTAAATATGAATGCGGCTGTTCAGAAACATATCTAAACGCAGACAGACACACTACTAAAGAAGTTGACATTCATACCCCACACATTACAGTAGTGGCACCCAGCTACGCACACAGCTACGTACTGAACTCAGGCATGACTGTAAGTGGTACTTTGAAACAGGTATTGTTTTTAAAGTTTTATTTGACATGATTTATCATTTAAGAGAAATCTGCAACACACCCCATAACTGAAATGCAAAGGTGTCTGTTTTATCAGGCTTACAGGTGTGCAAACATGATATATATTGTCATTTCTGCAGATGCAAGCACAGTTTTGATTTGTTACGTGCTGTTTACCCGATTTTTAATCTTCACAGTTCTCCGGCTCTGCGAGCCTCACGCCAGGCTCAGCAGAAAGGGATAAATGGTCCTGTGAATATGCGATTACATGCATTGGATGCATCCAGAAAGTGCGCAGCCTGGCTGAAATATTTATGAGCTGTTGTTTTTTTAAGCAGAGGAGGGAAAGTATTTTCCCAGGTGGCTCAGATGAGTCGGCCGCTATTATAAAGAAGCGTGCTTTGACAGATCACCGCGCTCCTCAGATCTCATTAGGCAAACCCTGATGGCACACTCTGCTCGACCGAGGGGCTCGCCGCAAAAAGCCCATTAAAATAAATTCAAAATCTTAACACACAATAAAATCTACATGCATTATTCAACTATCTCATTATGAGGCAATCAAAGTACAGAAATACGCAATATTCCATGACATTATTGCGGTCTATAAAACTCAAACAGACTGCTTGTGAGCGATTTCCTGCTTGTGGGACATCTGCTAAAACCTAATTAGGCTGTAAAATATTTTGAAAGTACCTGGCCGTTGTGTTTGAGAAAAAAAAAGCAATTACTCGATTGGTTAATGCATTATGTCCGGACCAACTTGTGATTATGATCCTGGGGCATCTTAGTACATGAAAAAGCATATGACCTTTATGGCTTCTTAATACTAAATAACGTTCATTTAACGTTATTTTGTAACGTTATTTTTTCACCATGTCCTTGAATAATGCATTAATAGAATCACAAGTTATTTTCTGTTCAACGCCTTGTCCCCAACGATGACTACCAGTGTGTAAAGGAAGCTGTATCAAATTGGTGCCCTCTGCTGTTCCATACCCTATACAACGGCGCCACCTATTGTTGATCATAGGAAGTTTTTTTTAACTACTAAGCGTGTTTGACATCACGACTTTAAAGTGTTCTTGTAATCACTTCTGGTGATATGTGACATTTACCAATACCTTCGACTATTTAAACAGGTCCTGGGGAGGGAGCCCAGGAAAGTCTGGCCCGTTTTGGTGGTGGATTAGCCAGGTGGCATTAGCATTTCAAGGTCAAGCAGGAGACGCAAACACTGATGTCATTCTCCTCAATTCAAAAAAGTCATACCTGCAGAACTCTTTTGCTCACCTGGTTCAGTAACTTCTTTGGGTTCGATCCGGACCAACAGTCCAGTGAGTTTCTCCTTGTCCACTAGTCTGTACAGTGTGCATAAAATGCCAGCTGGTCAGTAACCTTCTTCAGAGGCTTCAGCGGCCCTGACTACTGGCACAGGATGTAACGTTCACTCTGTGTCTAGCTGTAACTCATAGCCAGGCCTGAGCCCTGCCCTTTGCGTTACACAATGCTAAAAGTTTGGCCCAGTTAGAGAGAGCAAGCAGCAGGCCCATGGAGACAGTCAGAGCTGGAGTCTCTGTTCAGATAATGCTGTACATAAGTGGGCTCCCTGGCACTGCCTTGCAGGATGCCCCTAAAGCCTAGAACTTTCCGGAACTGTGCGACCTCCCTGTGGGATACAGCTGGGCTGGGCAGTTAATCCAGGCGGCGTCTCGGCCCACAGCCCGACTCAGCACCACCATAAGGCCAGTTAAAGTAGAGCCAGCTTCATTTAGCTGGAATTCTCCTCTGTTCAACTGAGATTAGATGGTGGGCATGGAAGGCCAGGCCTACGCTTGCACTGTGAACCACTTACATAAGATTCGAAATACAGACGCCCCTCTACTTACAAATGAGATACGTTCTGAACGGGCGTTCATAACTTGAAACGTTCGTATGTCGTTATTTAACATAATTTAAGGGTATACGCAAGTACAAAGAACTAGGATGCTGAGAGTACGCACGCTACGCTGCTGCGTGACGGGAGTAGCGGCCAGAAGTCGTACTAGGCGGAATTGTCTCGGGAAAAAAATCGATGCTGCGGACAAGAAATGGGAGCCCAATGAACATAATTTGGACTTACAGTCTTCTTCGTTCGTATGTTTGAAAGTTCATAAGTTGATAGTTCGTAAGTAGAGGAGCGTCTGTACTAGGAAAATAGTACTACTAATAATAAGACTAGTTTCAGTAATACCTCTGTCTGCTGCTAAATATGACATAAGGTGCAGGTTTCCTGTTGGGCAATTAGAAAGCTTCTTTTGTGGATATGCTGTACATATGCTTTGTACACATCCTCATTCTTATGGAATTTAATCACCGGTCCATGAAGTTCCTAAAAGTGTGGCAGGCAGGACTCGCCGTCCCAGAGAGTGGATTCTGGCAGCAACTCGTCAGTCCTGACTGCCTTTGGATGTGGAGAATTAGTATCTCCTAATCTGGTCTGGTGCCTACATTGTTGGGAGTCTTTTTCTTTGTATCCTTTCATTAAATGAATGAATGAAAGGCGTGCGGGTGCTGAGACATGGTGCAGAACAATGCATAACACACTCACGCTCCATGCAGAGACCAAGGAGTACAAAAAGATGGTTTTATTATTTACACAGGATGACTTTGAGACCAGCGGAGGAAAAGGGTCCGACGTTCTTGGCAGCTTCA
Organism: Hyperopisus bebe; assembly: GCA_026777045.1. NCBI lineage: Eukaryota > Metazoa > Chordata > Actinopteri > Osteoglossiformes > Mormyridae > Hyperopisus > Hyperopisus bebe. Next base: position 7,366,981 of record JAODJW010000045.1, read on the forward strand.
GAACCAGCTTGCACGTACCAGCATTATTTATATATTTATGTATCTGGGTTTTTTTTTTGGAGTCTAATCCGGGAGAACCCGGGGGGAGAGAGGGGGACCCGGCTTCAAATAGAGCGGTTTGTAAAACCCGTGTCCAGATGAAACAGAAACAGCGAAGTAGGTCAAAGGAAGGACCTGAATGTGCAGATGCCAGAGAGCGCCGTGGCCAGGACAGCAGTCCGACGCGGCGGTACTACAGGAGAGCAGATGCGCGTGTAAGTATGTATGGATGTTCTCTGACGCCAATGAGTTGACGTGTTTAAATATGCACGGTTACACAATCAAGTCCAAGTGAGCACTAGGGGGGCTCAGTGCGGCGTTTATACCGCGGCTGGAAAGGGTGGTGGTGGGGGGGGGGGTCCGAAGACTGACTCAGTAACCTGAGGTGAAGTTCCGCAGTGCTTCTGAGTGAGGGGAGGAGCCCTGAGCCGTGAAACTGTAGGCAAAGTAGGCAACTGCAGAGCCCAACATCAGGCCGGTCATGTAGGACACGGTCATCGTGTTCCCTGTGGGGTGGGGGGGCGGGGGACAGGGCTTTTC
>JAODJW010000045.1:7367659-7385514 GCA_026777045.1 Hyperopisus bebe
GGGGGGGGGGGGGGGGGGGGGGGGGGGGGGGGGAGGAAGAATTTTTCAGACAGGTAAGAATGCAAGTGAACATTTGTGTGATGTTCCCTCCTGTAATGCATCTGCTGAAAATTCACCCCAAATCCCACATTAAAATGGAGCAGGCAGCATGAAATTTAATGTATATATATAAAGAAAACACCACCCAAATTCTCAGGAGTCTGTCAACCGTAATTCATTAAAAATACAGACCTCTTCATGACTGTAAGGAAATGTTTTCCTTAAAAGTTATCTTCTGCAATATGATATACAGGATACTACTGGTTGAATCAAATTTTTGCGGTGGGAAAAGGTATCTCAGTTGAAAGTCCATCGGTGCTTTTTAAAATCAGGCCTTCCAGACTTGCATGTAAACTAAGTCAAAGCTACATATGGCACGTTTTACTTTGGGCCCCTCGCATGCGAGGCTTGAGGAAACCTGCGCACGTTCGCTATAATAACCAGGTATTAAAATGACACTGACACACAGAGGTTGTGACCTCATTCTCCTGTGCACTAGCTGTGAGTGTGAAGAGCCCAGTGTGAGTGGCGTGCAAATGCCCACCTGCTAGCTCCCTCTGCTCGGGTGGCACCTTCCGGGCGGCTAGGATCATGGGCACGCTGCCGAAGTAGCCGTTGCTGATGCCCATGAGCAGGGAGAAGAGGCAGGGCCAGGCAGGGTGGCTGAGAGTGGGCCTCTGTACCGGGTAGACGCACATGATGAAGAGGGGGATGAAGACCACGCGGAAGCAAGAGAACACCAGTAGGCGGCCGCCCTTCCAGTCGTATGGCACGGCAGCCAAGATCTGGGGAGATGGGAGGACGGCGAGAGTCAGGCTCCTCCCATTCATGGCCTAAGCCCCACCCCCATAAGTGACTCCCCACTTTTACGAGATCCCGATTTCTCCACATCCTCACGCCTGCGGCCTCCCACGCTTACTTTGCCCACGAAGTCTGACATGTTGAAGACAGCCATGATGAGAATGGGCAGCCACTCCCCCAGCGTTGCGTTGCGGATCTCCGATTCCAGGCCCGGGAACAGGCAGAGGGTGATGAAGTAGGTCACCGCAATGGAGAGCATGTAGGCCCAGATCACACGGGACACCATGCAGCGGTGCAGGATCATGTCTGCATCACCAGTAGGGGGTGCAGGTCAGACCCCCAGTTGTCATGACAACAACATATGTGTAGTGCCCCGGTAGCATCATAATTCATACATTTTGTCATGCAATTTTATTTTACATGTTTTTACATTCCAGGGTCTCAAGAAACACACAACATCCAGATGGGATCTTTAATTAATAATCCCTGACAGATGTGTTGATTAAATGCACTGCACCGTTCAATTACTTTAAACCACATTTGTTAATTGAAGACTACATTATTTTCCTTTTTTAAAATTGATTTTGTGTCAGGAATAAATTTAATGGTTAAAAAGCCAAATATATGTTTCACAATGTTTTCTGTGTGCCCATTATAATGATGAAAGTGATTCATTTGCTTCATTATTTCGATTAATCTAAGGTTACTTCATTTCCCTGGTGTTTAAGTAAGTAAAGGATTGATTAATCTAAATTAAGTTAATAGCTAATTCATTCAAGGGATGCACTTGTAGCTTTTTTCTTATTTATTCTGGTTTAATTTAATTAAATTTAATTACTATGGTGAGCCTTTCAGCTATAGAATGGTGTTTACTGTGATTTGAAATATGTGATACATTTAATCAGCATCCCATAGAAGGAGGATTTACTATCACCAGACTGGAACAAAATGCATAACGTCCACTTGCTACTGCTGGGCCTGGGATATTGACCTCTGGTGTTTGTCACATTAATGCCTATTTTGCTTACCTTTCACTGTAGGCCAGCTTGTCTTTATTTTCTGTTTGGGAACGTCAAATCTCACGTAGGTCCCGCTGCCATCCAATTCGCCGTCGGCGGGAGGAATACCCACGGCCCCATCATCCTAACAGCAAAGAGAGCACAGGTCTGGGTCCTCCAAGCAGAAGTCCGTCCACCGTGAGAAGCAGCTGGAAGCTCCTCCCCTTCCAGCCCGAGCCCAATCATTTCCTTTCTCCTGGCAATCAAGCACCGCCCTCTATGACATCACTAACAGTCAGTACCAGGTTGTGCTTCTCTAATCTATTAAAAAGTTGCTAAACCATTTAAAAAACCCGGTAAAGCAGAATTACATTGACTGGTGAAACCTTTCAAGAACCATGCAAATTCTGCCTTTGCCTCTTTAATTTTTGTGGATGCTTTCCAATTCAATCTCATTTCTGACTAGTGCTGTTTCTCTGTCAAGGCAGAGAGACAAACAACAGTGCCCTCTGACATCCAAGGAACAAAACATTATTTCATGGCAGGGATGCACTGGGCTGTACTGTGCTTATCTGACAGCTAAATCTCAACAACTGCCTGGGGGGGGCTTCAAGCCAATAACTGAGACAGCAACGTTTCAAGGTAAATCCAAACAATCAACCAAGCGTAACAACCTTCCGAGATAAATGATATTAAAAGGGGATAAAAACAGACTCTGGTACTTACATAATCACGATTGTCAAAGAGGCAGCCATTTTAGGGAGGATAGATGGAAAGATTTTCAAGTGATGGATCATTTAGTTGTTGAAAGAACACAGTTTTTTTTTGCTCCAGAACACAGTACCAGCTTTCCCTGTTCAGTTATCGACGGTTTACTTCCTGACTAGGCTGGGAAATTCTTTTCTGTATTGTTTCTAATTCCCTGTACTGCATGTGTAATTGAAATCAGTCCACAGTAACAAGCAGGATTCTCTGCTGCCCATTTCACAGTTATTCTTTAGAGCTCAAAATTGATGTCAGTGGTTTTAAGTGTAGATAAAAAAGGCAGTTTGTTTTTTTCATTTTTTGCTGTCATTCAGTTGAAATTTGAATTCGCTATCACTCAGTCCATGCATACCTTCAAAAATAACCTTCTAAAGCCTGGATTACTGGTGTCGTTTATTTATTTATCTATTTCCCCCCCCCCCCTCCTCAATGTAAAATCTAATTATTTTCCTCAGCGTGTGAAAAGGAAAACCAGCCCCCATGTCTGGATGGTAATATGACTTTTAGCTTCAAAATGGGAAACTCTATTGCCAACCTACCAATTAACAGGAAATTCAGAACAATAACACAGTAAAACATAAATTGCAAAGGAGGGTCTTGTAGTGTGTTGTGGACATGGGCCTTATACCTGCTTCAAACAGGAATTGTGGCCTATATACATGCCAAAAGCCTTCTGGATTTTTACACCACTAAAGTCTAATTTTTTAATAAACGTGTCACAAGCTGAACAGATCCAAGAAGTGCTGCAAATGCTGATCATGGCTAATAGATGATAAGGAGCGAGTCAGCCAGCCTGCAGCCTCCCTACGCCTGACGCACTCACAGCCTGCACACCGCCCTGTTGTTATGGCGACGCCGGGCTCTGGCAGGGGCGTGGCGTTTGGCTGGGGATGCACAGCTGGCGCCCATGCCTCAATAAATTACCAGATAAATGCCCCCCCACCCCCCACCCCCAGTAAGGAAGAGCCGTGTTACAGACCATGCATTACTGTATTTAATTCTGCAGTCATTTTAGCTGCCCAGCCTCTGTGACTTCACCGTATTGCTCAGATACTCCACCCTGGCTCAAAAATACTGTTATAAAGATTCTCCACCCTGTTAGACATGTATGCCAATCCTTTACAAGGATATTCCACTCTGCCATTTACACACTCAACTCACTTGCAAAGATACTTCACCTTGTAACATAGATACATGCTCCCTTACAAAGATACATTATCCAGCCACTTGGATACTTTACTCCCTTACAAACTCCACTCTGCCTCTTAGATACTCTACTCCCTTATAACGATACTCCACCCTGTCACTCAGATATTCTACTTCCTTACAGAGATAGTCCATCCTGTCACACAGATACTCTACTCCCATGCAAAGGTGCTTCAACCTGGCACTCAGTTACTTTACTTCCTTACAAATGTACTCAACCGCACCTCTTGGATACTCTACTCCCTTACAGAGACAGTCCACCCTGCTACTCAGATACTCTGCTCCCTTACAAAGATACCCCATCTTCTCTTTCACATACACCCTTATTCCTTAGCTAGATGCTAAAGTAGTTTACATCACATTTTTGTAACCAAATCCAAACTTATGTAAACTCCAAATTTAAAAATTGACTTTAATAATATATCATGCTAGCTTAGCATTTTCTACCTAAAGAAAAACTTACGAATCTTACTTCCTCTGCGTTGACATCATGGTGGACCTGGTATCCGGTGGCCCGGTCTGTATGACCTTTGACCTCGGTGAGACCCTGGCGGGCAAGGCTGGTGTAGTGCTGCACGAATCGGGTCCGACGCACCAGCAAGTGCAGCATGAAGCAGGTAAGCTCTATGCAGACTGAGATGAGGAAGAAGATGATGGTGCTCTTCTTCTCATTTTTGATCAGGAGCTTGGTGAAGATGCGACTCAGGGATATGATGACGCCTGCAGTACCTGCATCCAACAGACAGCACGTTGGATTAGTGAATCTCTGATAAGAGACTGAAGTTTATTTTAAGTACCATACCAGGTGACTCTGGAATAACAGTACTATAAAAAATACTACAATATCTGTCTTTTCGTTAATTTTTCTTTTTTATCATATTAAATGTGGTTCCATAAATCAAGGACGTTGGTTCTTGATGTCAACACTGATAGGAACCAAATCAGCCCAGAACCCTCCTCGGCAGGTGCGTGTCCCTGTCATTCGTACCCAAATCTAAACCCTTGCTATAAATCTTTCCTATTTTCATTTCATGTGCATTTATGTTCCTAACAAACCAGGACAAACAGTGGGCTTAGTTAACGCGGCTGGAAAATACAAATTGTACATGAAATGTTTTGTTTCAGGAAATACAGCAAAACAATCCGATAAAATATAAAAATGCGAAGGATGCAGTAAATCAACACTGACTAAAGGACCCCGCTGCTACAAACGGCATGGAAAAGGCCTGGAAAGGGTGGGGTCTTACTCACTCTCTCCGGTCATCACTCCTTGGGTGTACCTCTTTGGAAGCATTCCCATGTAGCCGTAGAAACTAGACTGCTGAACTGGAATGAAAAGAGGAGGAGATGGAGGAGCAGTAGCACAGGGTGGTGCGGAGAGAAGCTTGTTCAGCGGCTCCCAGGCGCGGTTACCTGTGCATCCAAAGGCCACCACCCCCACCGCCACCAGGTTGATGACATAGGACTGCTTGTTGGTGAACTGCTCCAGCCAGACGTCACAGACACCCACAAACAGCAGCGGCCCAAGAGCAAACAGGTAGCCTGCAGGTAGGCGAGATTGTATCAAGTTAACTCTGTCACCTGTGGGGATGAGCCCCTCCCCCAGCAAACTTGACAGCTCGGTGTGACCTCAGACATGCTGAGATACCCCCGGGATTTGTCCCTGTGTCCCTCGTGTTTTAAAAAGCCATCTGAATTCACCCCGCTGAATTCAGGAGTGGCTACATTATCAAAAGCCTTGTGTTATTGCTTGGGAAAACACAAAGGGTTTTTTGTTCCAAACGCATCCTTTGATCTCATTAGAACTAAGGCTCTATCTCTGCTCTAATGGAACTGTCTTGGTCTGCCATGTGTGCGATTTGATGCTCTCTGTGCTGGTGAGAGTATTAATAACTCAGATATTCCATCATGGCCATTGGATACAGCTGCTTTTGGGCTGTCGCAGCGATCCCCAGCCAAATGTTCCCTTAACTGCGGCTCACACACATAAGAAAAGCAGGTCTTCCATTTGTAGCCGATCCTGAGTTGTTTCGGAAGACAAGGGTCAGTATGACAGCGATGGCTTCCCCCATGACAAACAGCATTAATGGAGTCCAATGAGTTCCTCAAGATCCCAAGACACAGGAAGGACTTGCCTAAGCTTGAATTCTTATACACTCTCTTTGATTCTCCTGAAAGCCCTCAAATGTTAGGAAGCACATATTCTCTGATATGACCTACTTCCTTATGATACCCATTAATAAACTCATAGAGTTGACAATTGTCAGTCAAACTATTACTTGCTGGTACAGTATCATTGCACCAAAGAAGCATTCAGACTATTGTTCCAACAGGCAGGTGATATTGGGGATGGTCTCCTATCACTCACCCACAGTGATCCGGGTATGGAGACCCAAAGTCTCCACCAAGGCATTGTTCAGGACCACCGCCAACAAGGCCACCAGGATGTATGTCAGACTCATGTCAAACACAATAGACGTTCCTGAAGGACCAGCAGAAGGGCAAGAAGAGAGATCACAGCACTTAGCCCATCGCTAGTTCCTCATCAACTGTACACTTTCCACAATACATTTCAGAAAATCCTTCACTCCCCCCCCCCACCCTAATGCCGTCAGCCTACAGGACCACAGGGGATGATGCATACCTTGGAATTTGTGATGCAGGTAGTCCACGTCAGTGATGAAGCTGTTGTAAGGCAGCAGGAATCCAACTCCGGCTAGCAGCATAGCAAAGTATATCCCATGGTACCGGTCATCTGGTGTAGGCTCCTCGAAAACTTACCATGGTAAATCAGAGGGAGGAGCATGTCATGAGCATCCCTCGTTGGCATGAGGAGGGGGACTTTGTATTGCTTGTCCTCTTGGAGACCCTTTAAGAGTTAGAACCGTCTCCTGCTCTGAGCAGGATTACAGACTTGCGTAAACTGCATCTATAGCGACCACAGCCACTTCACGCATATCTCATAGTACTGCTTATGGGTTAGGGGTTTTCTTTAAGCCAGCTCACCCCCCACCCCCCCATCCCTATTCCACTGCCTCGAGGAGTCTCAGCCTTGGAGCCCAGTGCTAGCAGCCATTCACGACAGCCTCAAAAAGCAGGGTACGCTTACTCCTAATCTCTTGACTAGGCCTCCTTTGGTAATGGCTCTGGTCCATTAGGGCGCCTGTTCCACGTTAAGAACTCAAAGGAAACCCACAGCGGCTCCTTCGACACAATGATCGCAGGGATCCGACAAGCATCCAAGCCAAGGCCCAAAGCAATGGCAGGCGAGAGTTTATCCCTGATTTATTCTGATCCTGGAGGATGAGTCTGGGACTGACTGCTGGCACGTGGGGGACTCAGAGAGCAGATGCAGATAGAGGATCAGCTTTCTCCAAAAGCCGAGACAAATTACCATACAAATGGCTCCATATCTTACAGAGGCTGATGGTACTGGGGTAAATTGATCTTCAGGGGCACATTCAGTCCACAGGGCAGCCCCACCCTAACCCCCAGGCTGTGACAATGATGGCGGCGTCTTACCCGGCTCTGCAAAGGTAAGGATCCCTCTGTCGGGAACGTCTTTGGCTTGGAAGTCCTCCTCCTCCAGCTGGTAGCTCTCGAAGCTGAAGCTCATCACTACATTTCCCTCCGGCGTGGTGATGGGCGTGGCTTGCCGGCGCCTCTCCGTGCCGTTCGACGCCATTCTGAACCCGGCCCGGCCCCCCCTGTCGCCCAGCTCAGCCGTGGCTCGTCCCTGGATGTTAATATGAGAGTTCCTCCTCCCTCCTGGGGGAGCGGGAGGGGGGGGGTGCCAAGAGTAACTTTAACCCTAATGAACGTTTATTCTTGGTTTTTATTACTGTTAAGTAAAATACTACATTTCAAACCACACTTTTTAAATATGCCAGATTAATCCTATCCTAAATAATCCAATTAATATTTATAATTTAAAAATTATTTATACTAAATGTTTAACATTGAAGTCTTAGATAAAAATCCGACTAAAATATTTAAAACTTAAATAAATAATGCATTCTTATGCAGCAGATGTTTCCGATGAGTTTCACTTCGTTTCAGGCAGATTGCTGGAACGGAGTCGGAGTCAAGGCGAGGCTGGGATCGGGAAGGTCTGGCGCATACGTTTGGGGGGACCGATGGCTCCATCAAGATCCCACACTATGATAAACTATGAGAACAGGATTTTAAAGAGGTGGCAGACTAGGCAGAAGGTGGTGCCTTTGATTTGCAAGGTGCCCAGCTGGCAAGGGGGGGGAGGGGGGTTGATGACGTCTGGCAGGACAGGACTGCCCCGCACCACCGAGGTCTGCCAGCGCTGCTCCTCAAGCAGAATATGCCAGGAGGCCTGGCAGGGGTGCCAGCCAGCGGCACAGTGGGTCGCGCCAAGTCAGCTCCTTCCAGCCTGCATTTCATTTGCTTCCTTTGATAATATGTGCTTCATTATGGTAAATGTAAAAATGCACTGGGCCAAAATGCGATCGATACTGAACGGAGGGGAAACTGCAGTGTGCACATTACTGCCACGTCCCATTACACTGCACTCACTGTACCGACTCCACCGCAGGCACGGGGGGCATCGTCTGTAACGCAGGCTGGCTGAATATTTACATATATTTTACGTGGCATAACAAATATACTTCCTGGGCTCTATATACAGTCCAGTTTCATAAGACACACTTTTTTGATTTTGCAGAACAGGCACTTAAACACAAAACAAAAAAATATATATACAAAAAAAAAAACAGGAATGATTTTGAATGGATTGGAAAGACCTTGAAGGAGAGGATTCCTCGAGGGCCCTGTGCTCTGCCTGACCGCGGCTCTGAAAGCGGGCCACCCTCTCGACAGCACCTCGCCTTCCCCACTTCAGCCTCAGTGAGACCCCCAGACTCTGCAGCCACAAAGCACTTCCTGCTTTCTTTTGTTTTTCCTATTTGCCTCCAATTTTTCCTGTTTCTCTCTTTTATTTTTTAATGTGTGGAAAAATTCACACTGCAGCCGCATCGCTAGTCGTCCCACTTTTCCGATAAAACTATTTTTGTTTCCCTGTTTGTTTTGTGTTTCAAATTGGATTTCCGGGACCCGGCTATTGAAAAAGCACACAGCGACTCTGCCATCGCCTCTTTGATAAATTGCCTGAGCTTCACTTTTCTGACTGCCTTCTCAATATTTAACTGCGACACAGGCAGGCGGCTGCAGATGCAAAACCAGCTCCTGGCTTGCTGCACCGTGGTGTCGAGCAGATCCCTGATAACAGATCACACCGCAGATGAGGACCTGGGTCTCCTGGATCCTGCTTTAGGCCTGAGCACCTCAGCCTTGAAATAGCCGGCCACTTCCTCTCTTTCGATTTGGCAAAATATAGGAATGCAAAGTCACGACAGGGCCACCAAGCTCACAAACAGCTGCCTAATTGTTGTTGTACCAGTGCCTGCTCTCTTTCACTCTTACTCATCATTGAGTCTTACTGCTATGACAAGGTACCAGGATGTGCTGCATTTAACCTTGTTACTGTATGTTCACACTAGGGATGCCAAAGAAACACAATGAAAGGCACAATGCTTTGCGCTGCGTCTTTTTCCATATTTTCATCTCCTGTTTGTCCATGTTCTCTTGTGCCTTTACGCGTTTTCAATGCTGTGTTGTATTCACGTAGAATGTACATGATTGTCCCGAGTGTTTATGGGAAAAAAGAGGGGATAAAAAACACACATACAAACACTTTGGAATGCATCTGTATTCATTTTTGATGTGTGCAGAAATGTGGGCAGCACTGCGTTTTAAAAATGCACTGCAACGCAGTGCACTAGTGGGGACATCATACACAGCTTTCTACAGAATGTATGATGTTCTGGCGAATCGCATAATGCGTGTGTTGATGAAAAGTGCAACTCAACGCACATAGCAGGAACGAGCTCTTACTGTGCCCTGGTCAAGCTCTTTATGGAAGTCTCCTAGTTACAGTCACTAGTGCTCCATCAAGTTAGACCCTTACACTGCCCCCTTGAGGGCAGGGACTCTAGACCCAGTTGCCCAGGAAACAGACCAGAAAAGGTTTTATCTGAATGGACTTACTGTTTGTCAGGACTAAAACTAAACAGGCCTTAATTAAAACCACAGTAATTAGCTCACTAGAAATAACTGTGCTCAATAAAAGTCATGTATAATAGTTGGAACCCAAGGTGGTCTATATGATACAATCTATGAATATATGAATACATATAACACACATATATGTGATATAAAACGACAAGCCTGTAGTTCTTATTTATTCATAAGATCTAGAAATTGCGTCCAGCTGGATGGTGTGAAATTTTCAGACACATAGGCGGTCCCAATTAATTTTTCAGCGGACAGCAAGGCGTCTGGCGTTAGATGTGAAAACCTCCGGCCGTAGAACGACCCCAACTTCCTTTCCGTCTCAGTTTTATTTGGCAGGATCAAAAGCGCACCAACCAAAGGACACCAGAGCCAGGCTTGGGAGTCGCTATGAAAGCCTTTTGTCGTCGCTTTTGCTTTTTATTTACAGATGGGGAATGTCGAGAGCGGCGCTTTCAGAAAGACATGCCACTCTTTCATGGTGCATAATGTACCGCACGCTGAAGGCGATTTTGAGATGGCTGGAAGTCTGCGATGTATTTTTTCCCCAAATGCAGGGAACCAAGCGTTCAAAAAAACCTGCAACAGGCGCATATGGTGACCGAAAAGCTCACTGACTGGGGGCGCAGATGCATATGGACCCTGCATATGGTCACTTCATTAAAACCCAAAACAAAACTGTACGCTTTGTCATCCTTTCACGTATTCGTAAGGGACAACGTACACTGAAAATCAGACTTTTTGCTGCATTCCAGCTGATGCTCGCCCTACAGCACTGAGCCGGTAGATTAAGGAGCCCGGTGTTCCGACCGCAGCACATGCGGGTAAAGCAGCGAGACCGCATTTCCCGCACGTTTCATCACCGAGTCCGATGTGCCAGCTACTGACAAAACATTATGTCTAAGCCATTTCAGCAGCAGAAGTCCATTGTTTTCCCGCCGGCCCAGATGCCAGCTTCTGTTTCCCTGGAATTCTGTAAGTCGGCGGCATGGCAGGCACATGTAAGATAAGAGTGGGGTACAAGCAGACAACCGACCGAGCCGCACAGCCAGCTGTCTGGGGAAAATGCTAAACTGAGGCGGTCTTGACGTGTTATTGTCCATGGGGGGTGTTGAAAAGCGTGGGGGCTGTCCCAGGTGTGTTCTGGTAGCATGCCCCACCCCTGCCAAAATGACGACCAGGCGTGGGACAGAAAACTTCTAACAGCCAAGCGTTTTGATAAATATATTATCAGTATACCAGTTATGTTAAACATTAGTCTTCAATTAACAACAAACAAACAAACAAGGACAAAAAACACACATAAGACGTCGACGCAAACATTTGTTGCTATAATAGGAAAAAAATTGCTGCCAACAGCCAAGTCAGGCTGTGTACTTTCATACTAGCGAAGCTTGTATTGTACGTGATGTACCTCAGTCAGGATGAATCTGTTAAATTAGGTTTGATGAAAAAGAGGTTTATCTGTTGTCAGCGGAGGGTGGCGCTCATCATGCTCCTAAGAACTATCCGAATGTTTTATGTAAAAGGTTATAATAATAATAATAATAGCAATAATATTCAATGGTATTGTAGTCCTCTCAAAATCTCAAGACTAAAGATAGTTTTATCTCAAGCGGTTTGTTAAGGTCAAGTAAAATTAAAATCAATCGAATATTCATGAAATTAGTTTTGATTAAAACAAGCTTAGGTAATTTTGAGAAATAACTGCGTTGTCAGTATTTTTTCCTAACAAGTAACATAAAAACATTTTTTTTTTATTAATTTCTTAAAAATCAAAAACAAACTATTTATATTGTTTTCTTTTGAGTGCTCGGCTTAACAAATAATACACAGACATCGCAGTTTGAATAGTTGACCAAATGGCACGTTTTAACTCCGTCCTGTTTGTACTTACCGACACGACGCGTCCTTATCTAGCCTTTAAAATAATTTCATTGTGTCAGAGACCCAAGCAGCGCACAACAGGTCCTGTCTTACCTTCCGCAGGCTCCTCGGCGCTTTCGCTTTCTAAAGATGCGGCTGCATTAAAGAGAAAAGCCGGGGACGCGTCTTATCTGCCATCTTCGCTGCAGGATGCAGCCTCCGTCCATCGGGGAAATGTTCGTGTGCTACGCTCGGCTTTCGAGCAAGGTGCACTACCGACTTCCCTCTCTCCCACCCTCCCGTTTTCACGATCACAGATAGTAACTCAGTATTAACAGCACCGGGGGAACGAGTGTTTCGGCAGATTTAAAGGGTTCATCCGCACATAGAGCACCCACCCTGCACATTTGCGTAGAATAAATACCAAGGACATGTTTTCAAATGCGCTATGGAACATATTATGCTAATTGTGCTACAATTCATTTTTGACCATTTATTTTAAGCGTTTTCATGATATTTCATTCATTACCTTTTCATCAGTGCAGTGTGTAGTTCCGTCGTGCTATCGTGGCAATGAAGAAGCAGACTTTACTCACCAATTTATCAAATGCTTATTCACACTTGCTTAATTTATTAACCGCGCACAGATAGAAAAGGTTCTGAATGGAAAAGGCGATAGCTTGATACCTAGTAGGCTATTTACACGGGTAGGCGAGCTTATAAGTCTTGGTTTACACATGCATACATGCATTCATGAATACACACACACACACACACACAAACACATATATTAATACATATACATATATGACTATACAAAATAAAATCGGGATGTGTTCTTTTAAATATTAATATGTCATTGTCGCATGACAAAGGGAACAGTTGTACATCCCACCGTTGTTGTCTTTGGAGCCTTGCATTCTGATCGCTGTTATTGCTACGTGACTAGATTTAAGCCTAGATTTCATTCTGGAACCTTCCCCATCTCAGTCCTCAAATCTCCATATTCACAATAAGCACTTATTGTCATCCCGTTAGTGTCACCAAAGCACAGGATGGTGGCGTATCTCAGCTGTCAGAATGCGGGGCTCCTTCTGTCCCCAGGTCCCACCGCATCCCGCCCGGCTCATGCTGCCTCTGCTCAGATTTTAAAGGTATCTATCTCCTGACGGTATCCTACATACAATGGGTTCCGGAAATATCCATTTAGATGCGTGATTTAAAAGTCTTATCGCATACTGCAAGCCATGGCGGCAAAGCGATGCTCAAATAGGCTCCATATCCAGATGAAAAAACAGGTCTCACGTGTGTAGAGGTCACATGTCCTGCTCTCTGAAGGCAGGTTTTAGCTGTATTTTGATCATGAATATTTAGGCCTACAAACGAATTTTTTTTTCCACATGAAAGACTATTTTTTTCCATCAAAAATGAACGGGGTACCGATAGACTGACAACCGCCTTCCAGATTAATGAAAAACGATTTTTTTTTTTCAGTTACAGGAGAAATATGTTATGAAAAAGATAGGTTGTATAAAATTACATTGCACATTCATTGAAAGATACCTACATATGAGAACTTAAACCCAGGGGATCACCTACCTGTCTGCACTTTGATGAAATGTCTGTCAGAATCTGCCTTGGAGTTGCCGTTCACCGCTGTACAAAAATGTTATTAATTTAATCTTGTAAGGTTCTTCACGTTTTTACCACAACAACATAGTACACATGTATGTGTATTGGTTACATTCTTATGTTTATAGGCATGCATATGTATGTATGCATTCATTCATACATACATACACACATGCACAAGTTTTTGCTCACGCTGAGATTTTCTGCATTTGAATGTTACTTAACATTCATTAAAAATACCCTTAATAGTCTTTGCTAACAAATAAATTTACAGTATGCTTATCTTTTGAGTGCCTTTATTAGCAAGAAAATGTGTTTGATTCATCAAAGTAACCTCCTCTTATATAATGTTATAATGGCAGAGAAAATCTGATGCATTCTTCCACAAGGGACATTAAATACTGCTTTGTTTCATGGGATGAAACAGTTAACTAGCACATTTAAAGTTAAAGGACAGCCTAGTATTTGACTATGTGATCACCACACGACCAGTTAATATGGTGTCAGACATGCACTGTTACATACTCTTTCCACATTATAAAGGAAAGTTCTTTTATTTGATGTATTTTCATCTATAATTGTTCACTCAACTTTCCAATGTTTAACACAAACAAAAATCTGCATTTTATGAAATAAATGGAAAAGTGGTGTGCAAAAACTTTTGTCTGGTAGTATATGTGTGTGTGTGCGTGTGTGTGTGTGTGTGTATATATATATATATATATACACACACACACATATATATATACACACATATATATAAACACACATAGACACACAAATATAAACATATGCATATTAATACAGGAAACACAGGACAGAGTTTAAATTCCCTATGGTTAGGAATAATTCTAAAGCAAATTTAACGTTTGCTTGATAGTTAACTTCCCTTTTCTGCCATCGGGAGACTTGCTTGCTTTGCAGGCTTCTCCGCTGTCTTAAAACACATTTGTTTAATTATAGAAATAATTACTTGACTGGAAGGCTCTTGCTCTGCTCCAGCACTGGTTGCCAGTCCTTAAAGATACAGAACAGATGCTTAAACAGCGTGGAGAGCTGATGGTCCCTGACTGGACCAGAATCCTTAAATCATTGGTGGTCCGTTCACAGCTGCTGGAGACCGGCGTGCTTCAGAGGCTGATCTGAAATCAGTGACAAAGTAAGTGCTTTATAATGAAATGCAAACACTCTGACACAATCGTCAGTATTGATCTGTCTACCAGAGAAATACATATTCATTATAAGTAGGATAAAGTGACGCTGATGTTACGGGTCCTTTGTAATGAAAATTCCTCTTTCTACACCGGCATTTAAAATATTTCTAAAAGTGTTGTATTAATGTGCATGCTTGCTTCAATAACATACAAAGGCCGCTCACTGGGTATGCGGCTACATCACCCTTAATGACGAGGGCTTCAACTGAGCCTGGGCTTAACTGCTACTTCAGCATCGATGTTAATGATGATGCATGTGGTCTTCTCATGATGCTGACAGTCAATGATCCATTAAGTGGTGCTGGGGGGGGCCGGGGGGTCATTTCAAGGAGCTTGACTGTACAGGCTTTGGTCGCAGTTGGGTTAGAAGAATATGAATTTATCTATTTGTCCTACAATCGCATGCTAGTGGCCTACACCTGCAAAGCTGGTGGCCAGAAGGTGGGGCAGCTCTGGCCCTCCAGGTGCGGGTTTTCACTCTGAGGAGGTCCCACCTGTGACGGCCATTGAATCAGAGGGGACAGAGACACCTCAATTTTGGTTACTCTCCACCCCACATTTCTGCTCAGTCTAATGGACCTATTCCTCCCAATCTCTTAATCCCTCCCCAAAGTGTCGCCGTTCTAAGCACATTCTCCTTCTGTTCTCCCCATCAGATAAGGCGTGGCCATTTCAGTGGCGCTCATTGAAATTCCAGTTGGGGTGACGGGCTGCACTGTTCAGGGCAGCCAGTGGAGGGCGCTGTGCATGACGGCTGGAACAGCCCGTGGCCCTGTCCCTCCCGCCTTGTTGCGAACCTGATTTGGGGGAAGCGATATACAAACCGCGTTCCCTTCAAATAACACTACAGCAGCTTATAACATTAAGTGAGCCCCCCTGCTGCGGGGCTTTCTGTTTTATGAATGTGTAAAAAGGTCACGGCACTTACTTTACCGCCACCCTTTTGCCGGGAAAATTAAATAGTTTTTCGCCCGGCTGCTCCCCGGAGATTACAGCACGTTGGCGTGTAAGGAAGGCTGCCGGTATTGACGTTTTAATTGGCCTTAATGATTCACTGCAGAGTGTTTCCACGGCACTGGGAATGAGGGTGCAGCCATGCCCCCCCCAACCCGAATCAGCTGGTAGAAATCGAAGGGTTTCTGTGAAAACTCCAACTTTCGCTCGAGAAGAGATTCAGACTTTCCGGCCCAAGGCGACATGCCTGGTGGGTTTAAAGAAGGTGCGGGTTTTTAAATAGAGAAAAATCACGAAAATGGCCTGAGGCAACTCCCAGTCTGAAGGCAGGGAGAAAAGACAACATATTAAAAAATGCAAAACAGATATGATTTTTAAATCACGTGGCACAGCATTGGAAAAAGAATCAAAGACCATAATAACATGTGGTAAATTTGCACTTCAATTACCGACAGCTGAATACAGTAACAATTAGCCTTTGTAATTATTTGCATACTGTCAATTACATGCTGCATCTTTCCCCAGAGTCATTTTTAATGAAGTCCACCCCAGGGTTTGGGTTTCCATGGTGTAACTGATCAGTACCCATGTTAAATGGCGTGTTTTGAAGGCAGTGTGTTTGATGTATGCACTAAACTGTAGAACAGCTTCACAAATGAGCAACAGGTAGGGCTCACCTGTGAGTCCCGATGGGCGCTGGTGTGACGGTTTTGCGTCTCTGCTGCAGGATCATGGGCGGATGGGGGGGCAGGAGTACACTCCCCTGACCGGTAACTGAGGCCTCAAGCCGATAAGTGGTGATTGTGAGCCAGGCATGGCTGGTATCCATGGCAACACACGTGGGGGTGGGGCCATGAGACATGGCGTCTGGCAGCCTCTGTCGTTTTCCCACCATTGGGAACATGTTCCCCAAATAAGCATTATATGTATTATAAGTGAATAACATTAATTGTCTCATTATAATCGCACATGTCAAGGGTGCCATTTTATATTACGCAAGTGAACAGTCAGTTCTTGAAGTTGGTGTGTTGGAAGAAGGGAAAATGGGCAAGTGTAAGAAACTGACAAGGTAAAAGCTAAATTACATAGCAAAGCTTAACTTTACTTCTATTTTTGCACAACATCAACACTTACACTTCGTTAATCTTGTTGTCGGATCCAGTAAAAATTAGTTAACGGGTAGTGAATGTCCAGCCCCGCTGTTAATTAAAAATGTCCGTGGCACTGACCTGTCAGTCAAAAACTTTTTAGCCAATGGGGACGCGTGTCCCTGAAAAAAACCGCCCACGCGGTTTGTGTCAGAATTGTAATCGAGAAGTCAGGGAGCACAAACGAGAAAGCTGGAAGCATAAACAAAGAAAAATATTATCAAAAGACCAATCATATGTTTGCAAGTTATAAATTTTACTTTTGAGGTGACATTTCTTTTGCCTCAGTTTTTTTTCTTCTCAAAGCCTTGTTTTTGCTTAATGTCAAAAAAGTTTTGCTTGATAATATTGGCACAAATCTGATTCCATACCGAAACCACTTCCTGACTCAAATAAGTCAACAGTTTTGCGGGGTCTAGCTCCAAACAATTGCAGCCAACAGTAATGATAACTGAGAACTATTAAGTTACCGTACTGATAGTTAGAAAATGGTAACTTTCACATTTAGTCAATACTGACCACAGTTCCACAGTGTAGTGTGTAAGTAAATGGTTTTGTTGTGTGTATCTGTTGCATGTATCTGTATTTTACACATCAGAATCAGGTCAGAACCAACCAATCAGATATCTTGGTCCCACCTCCTCTAGTTGCTTGGACCCACCTCCTGTACAATCTGATTGGTTATTTCTCTGAATCAATCATTCTTCCTTCTATCCTCAGAATATTTTTGTATAAGTAAAACTCCCACAAGCCCAAATTCCCACCCTACATCCTATAGGACTTAAAGGATCTGCTGCTAATGTCTCTCTCTCTCTCTCTCTCTCTCTCTCTCACACACACACACACACACACACACACACACATTAACTACTATATTTGGGACATAATGCACTGTACTGTACCTCACTATCAAAACAACTTTAATTCTTTGTGGCATGGATTCCACAAGATGTTGTTAACATTCTTTTGGGATTCTGGTCCATGCAGACATGATTGCATCATGTAATTTCTGCAGATTTCTCAGGCGCACATCCATGTGAATCTCCTGTTCTACCGCATCCCGAAGGTGATCTACTGGATTCAGATCTGGTGACTTGGTGGCCACTGAAGAACAAAAAACTCATTGCCATGTT
>JAODJW010000045.1:7390055-7401901 GCA_026777045.1 Hyperopisus bebe
GATTGGTTGATTAGATAATTGCATTAATGAGAAATTGAACAGGTGTTCCTAATAATCCTTTAGGTGAGTGTATAATGGAAATATAAAATTAATATTTTGCAGTGTGAGAACGGGAAGCTTTTCGATTGAATTTCCATTATTATTAAGTAACAATCACAGCACATTACAGTGATTTAATTGAAATCAAAGTCAACTCACACAGATGTAAACATCGTCAGATTGGAACTGTGAGCATAATTAAAAATCCTAATTAGTTCCTCTACACTGTCCTGGTAAATGCAGCACAGAGCAAAGAGAAGCCCCACCCACCTTCCATGAAGGGATTATGGTGTCGAAACATAATAATCCTCACAGATTCAATATGTATTTTTCATGGCTGGTTCTGGCAGTATAGCAAACCCACGTTTCTATGGTTGTTTGTATTTGGACTTTACATTCCAAATATCTAATTTAGGAAAAGGCAATTTGTACTGAATGACAGAGGTTCCTGAAAGCACTTAGCAATAAGCTTTCAAGACAAAAACACAAGAGCAGACTCGTGCTTCTACAGAGGTTCACTTTTTCTTTTAATAAGGACATTGGGCTGAACATTTTGCCCAAAGCTATCACTGAAGCAGGAAAAAATAAAATCCCAATATTGCGCTCAGGTCCAGCCGGGCCGGATTCACGGAGGCAGACGGCAAAAACGAAGACAGGAGATGTCTCTCGTCTGTGAAGGTCAGGCAGAGCCGACGCCTCAATCATCCCTCCTCCATCATCTGCTTCCTCTCCTCCCCCCGTCCTGCATCCCCCCCCAGGCTCTCCGTCACCATGGCAGCCCGACAGGACATCAAGGCCCCGCCTTCAGCTCTTGCTCTTTGAATGGGACCTACCAGGGCCTGGAACGAATCCAACGCGAAATGCAAGGAGAGCAAGTGCAGTGAGAAACAGAACATTTATGGTGCCGGCGAGCAGAGGCAGAGAGCTCCCAGCTCCCAGCGTAACCTTGAGCCACCAAAAGGCATGAAAAAGCTGGGAATTTTTATATGCGCTGTAAAGGACTACTGTTGCATTGCTGAATGCGAAAAAAATCTGCATGTTTCATGCACTATAAGTTCTGTCAGGGTCACGCTTTCCCATAGGGGATTTGTTTGGGTCTGTGAGATCTATCCCTAATCTGACACTGCGAGAGACCCGTGTGATGCCACACTGCCGTTCCCGTATGGCCGCGTGCCGGGTCGAGAGGTTGACGCGGGAATCTGCAGTGCGGTTACCGGGAACACAGGACTGGCAACTGGAAGCCAGATGCGGCAGGGACACTCCAAGCAGTGGCTGGCCAGAGCTCAGCAGGGAACAGCGCAGCCAGACACGAGGCCATCAAACATTCGCCGCGAGGACGCCGGACCATTAATTACCCTCCGAAAGGCTGGTGTGCGGAGCCTGTCAGATATGCTCCTATGTGATTGTGAAGTGTAAATCACAAGCAGTGCTGTGCAGCTGCCGGCCAGGGTGCCATAGCTCCACAAAGCGGGACTCGAGGGGAAGTAAAGCTGCGTTTTCAGCCGCCAATAGGACGTCCTTAAATAAGGTGTGCAGTGTGACGCGAAGGCAGCGGCCCACCGGATTGGATCACACTCCCAGAGGATGTGCAGGCCGTCAGGCAGGGACGTTTTCCCCCGTGAAACTGCATCTTAATTGCCATCTTCATGTATAAATCCCATCTGTCCTCTTAATATAGTGTATTGTTCTGAAGCCTTTGACCCCCCCTGCCTTATATGGCAGGTTGTAGATGGCTATGGGGGAGGGGGATGTGACTCATCTCTCTCATCCTAATGAGAGCCATTAAGGTATGCGGCTGACCGGCCCTCACCCTGTACCCACGGGTGACGTGGAAAGCGGGTTTAACCTGACATAATAGGAGGCTCCCAAATTCATACTCCATCAGTAAAATCCGGCCAAAAACAAATGAATTGTCACTTTTATGGGAATATGAGAGCACCCCCCCCCCACAATTTATCCTGACACTTGATATGGCCCAGTTCCAAACTCCTTAAGTAAATTAAGGTACTGCTATTAATGTAACTTTAGTTTAAAACATGCCAATGCCTGTAAAAACAAAGAAATAAAAATGAATAATGGTGCAGTGGGCAACTTCCCGGGCACTTAACAGGGCCGCCAAACGCGCCTATATATAACGCACTTCGGTGCGACGAGGCCTCATGAATACGCATCTCCAATCTATTGATGCCACCCAGTGATTCACTGGCCCCATGCTGCTTGTTTACAACGGAACAAATGCAGAATAAGGAATCCAGTTATTTTTGTACAGTTATATAACACTTATAATATCAAAAAAGCACTGCATAATCACATGCTGCACCACTACAAGATCAAACATGCAAAGGGATGTATTTTGCTATTATTGAATATTATACTCCTCATTGGGAGTATATACTACAAATATACAAGATACGGTTTAAAACACCATTTAATCAGCATGTAAAAGAGACACTAGATTCTTAAAGTGTTTAAGCTGGGATACTGGATAATAATGATACTACTGTTCTGGTCCTGATACTTTGTTAGCATTACTTATACTTTACTTATACGTACTTTGACTGCGGAGATGCTACCGCTGGCTGCTTTAAGCACGCACCTTGTAATGCTTATTTTTATAACAGTTGGCTTCACACAAACAGCAATATGCAAGAAGGGAAAAAACAAACTAAAAACAAGCTTTTCATTTCACCCTTTCTGGAAGGAGAAATTTTGCTCACTTCTTTCCAAAGGTGAAGATAAAAAAGCATTTTCTGTCGACAGGGAAGAGAATATTTGCAGTGACACTTCTCGGCAGCCACGGGCTGGCATGTGTGTCTATAGGGGACATGTTCAGTCACGACCGGGAGAGGTCACCCGAGGGGCAGTCTGCAGACGGGCCGGAAGAGACTGACTAAGCCGGGGACATGCTATGATCGGATTAAAGTGAGACCTCAAACCAGGACACAAAATCAGGACTAACGATAAAAGTCTCAGTCTCTGAAATTAGACACGAAACTAATACTTAGATTCAACTATAAAAATAAACACCCTGGCAGTGAATCAGAAAAACAATGACAAATACATAAATAATACATGTAGTTTGAGGCCTAAGACAGACATGCTAGGCATAGGGAGTGTGATGCATTTGGCAGAGGGGGCTGTTAGGCATAGGGAGTGTGATGCATTAGGCAGAGAGGGCTGCTAGGCATAGGGAGTGTGATGCATTAGGCAGAGAGGGCTGCTAGGCATAGGGAGTGTGATGCATTAGGCAGAGGGGGCTGCTAGGCATAGGGAGTGTGATGCATTAGGCAGAGGGGGCTGCTAAGTATAGGAAGCGTTTACATATTACAAATCCATCAATTGTTCCTATCGGGAACCATATGGACAGCAAGTTTCTGAAATGGGCAGTTATTTTTTCTCAAAAGGTGCAAAAAATCCAAATACAAACCAAATGTATACAAAACCATCAGAATACTTAAATTCACCAGATGAAATGTGAGCTTGAACTTATGAAATGATTAGGCTTCTCCATCTCATCTATTGCTACATAATTATGCCAGTGTAAGCGACACTAACATGAACATGAGCTGAACGCGTACGCTTTATTTGCCCTTGTAAGATGGCATATGTGTCATTATATCCACGCTGGTCACAAACTCAACAGTGGTTTTCAGTGTAACAGTTTCAGATGCTGCCACCTTATGGATGGACAGTGAAGAATGACTCTCCAGTCAAGGACTCTGCTTTTTTTTGCCAAATGGTGCAAATATCAGAGCATGAAAAATCGGCCGAAGCAAAACTAAGATTAAAACGTCCAATAAACGGAAACCTGGAGATGATGGAATACATCCATAAATCAAGGGAAACCCTTAAAAAATGTATGCAAGGTGGGGGAGAAGATACAACAACACATGGATCTTTTCATACTTTTATCATGTTATCAAAACAAATAGTACAAAGATCACGAGAATGAAGACAGACGATGCCAGAGGAGCTTTGATGATGGGGAGGGGAGTTCATCACCAAGGGGGTCCCATGGATGGCTCGTAGGTCACAACACCCCTCCCGTTCTTTCCCGCCTTCAATCGCTCTTCTTCCTCCACACCACCCTCCACTCATCCCAGTCGAGGAGCGTGCGGTCTGTCTGCCAGCCGGCCTTCTGCAGGCCTGAAAGACAGAGGCCCCCCCATGCTGATACGGCTAATGCTAACAGCGACTGCCAGGACACGCCAGTCTGCTGTAGAATCAAAGACACTGACTCCTGAATGCCCAACTCACACCTAAGGATCGAAGCTTAATGCCCTTCATCTGGAGCACTTTGGGGAAGGGCGTTAAGGGCGGACTGGAGACGAGAGGACATCGGAAGGTTGGGGGTCATCGGTTAGCTGTCTGCTCCTCACTGTACAGTTTAATCAGTCACTTTCATATTGATCTCCCTCCTCAGCTTTTCCCTTCTCCCAACAGTCAATGCAGTTCAGTCACACAGTTGTATTGCATTTGGGTCTTTGGGATTGAACAGCACCTCACCGCCCCCCCTCATCAACACAGAGAGGATTCCGGAACTTTATTGCAAGGAATTGATAAAAATGAGCTGACAAACTCTATATCCTCAGGGAAGCAATATCTAGTGTTGAGAACAATATGCTGTTTGGACGGAGCTATATAGAAGAACCTACCATTAAGGAAGAGTGGAAACATCCGGTCAATGATTTTGTGACTCTCAGAGACCATTTCCCAGGGGTCTAAACAGGAGAGACAGTGGTGAGTAAAGGGATGGGTGAAAATTAAAATAAATTACATTCTACAACTTACTTTCTGTCCGAGTGGCTGAAAGTGCCTTTAGAGCTCCCTCTGGTGGACACATTTGGCCCAGCATCATGCTGAGGCATAAAGCCTGGCTGGCAGCCTTGATTTCCTCGCCTGCTGATGTGTCTGAGCCCCGGCACACCAGCACACGACCTCGAATGCATTATGGGATCACGTTAACAGAGCGGACCTTTAAAGGCTGGGAGCTACCCTCAAACAGCTCAGCCAGTCAAAACAAAAGTTGGTTTCTACTAACCATCTCTCATCCCAATGAGGTATGCCTTACTGTTGTTTTTCAAAGCGAGACGAAGCTCATCAGGGCTACACAGCAAGGAGAAAAAATTATACATTATAAAAACACAATAGTTATACAACTGTGTTTCACTATTAAATACAGACAAAAGGCAAAGCTGCTATGCAGTTTGTCCTGTGCTTACCACAGTGTTTGTTAACGTTTCCCCTAAAATGTGCACAAACCAGTTTGGGAATGGTTTGTTTAGCTTTGATTGTGAATCACATTCTTTCATTTTTTCTTTTAAGACACGGGTCTGGGAATATTACCAACGCTGCAGCGGAAAGCAGGACATCAGCTACATTTGCAAGCTAAAGTGTGTTCGAGTCGTTAAACACGTTCCCTGAGGGGGTGGGGGGCAATGTCCAAGCTGGATGTCCGGGGAATTTGGCAGGAAAAGACACAGACAACAGGATAGGCAGGAGGGAAAACAGACAAAAAGGAGAGAAGGAAGGACACAGGGAACACTGAACGAGGGAGAACAGAGAAAATGGAGAGAGGAAAGGACACAGGAAACACTGAACAAGAGAGAAGAGACAGGAAGAGAGGAAAGGCACAGGAAACACATGGAGCAGGGGAGGAGAGGCAGAAAAAGAAAGAAAGGGACACAGGAAACAAGACTGAACAGGAGAAATGAGACAAAATTGAGAGAGGAAAGGACACAGGAAACAGTATGCAGGACAGAAAAGACAGAAGAAAGGAGAAGATACAGGAAACACACTGAGCAGGAGAAAAAAAGACAAGAAGAAAGAAAATGACAAAGGAAACAGAATGAGCAGGAGAACAGAGATAGGAAGAGAGGAAAGGACAACAGGATGAGCAAGAGTGAAAAGAGACATAGGGAGAAACAGAAAATACAGCAGAGAAAAAGAAAGAGGGATACAGGAAACACACTGGGCTGGAAAGAAAACAGAGAAGAGGTGGCCGACAGACGTACCTGGTGATAAGGTCTCCAAACTTTACACCAAGTTTAATGGGGACTCTCCATCTGAACTCTGGGGGGAAAACAGCTGGCAGATATTAAGACATGTTCATTTTTAATAAGGCAGCAAGAAAAAAGAAAAACTGTGTGAAAGACACACCAAGGAAGACAGGCTCTCTGCTATTGGCTTCTGACGGGCTGAGAATCCGACCGTCGTGCAGGTACTGGCGCAGCAGAATGGAAAGTCGGGCCTCGTTCAGGGTTTCCATGACAATGGACCGGACTGCCTTGTAATTGGCCAGAAGATGCAGGACAGTGAAGGAGAAGAAGAGGACAAAGGTCAACCTGGACAAGAGAGAGAACGGTGCTATTAATGTGACAACACCAAGGTGGTCAGCGGCAGTGGGCTGCTGACGGGTATATAGAGAAAGGTTTCAGCAGGGGGCGCTCACAGTGCATTGTCGGTAACAAGGGGAATGAGGACCAAGCTGACCAGCAGTCCAGCCAGATTCACCAGCGTCTCCTAAGAAAGAACACAGGCGTGAAAGATGACATGCTTAGAACAGAAATAACAAGGGAGAACGATGAACTGGATGAAGGCTTTCCCTTCACGAGATGATAACAGCTAATTGCATTAAGCCCCCAAATTATTACTTATACAGAGGGAATAGCAGTAACAGGCAGCCTATGCTGACAGCGGGAAGCACATAAGGACAAGTGCAATGAGGGGATCCCTTTCGGCACAGAACATCTGCCTGGGGAGCATTTCAGCACCTGGCTGCCATCTTTGGCAGATACGTCGGCCATGTTGTCCCTGCGAGCCTGATGTAAGGTCAGAGCAGCTCTTGTGGCTCCACCTGCCACTCCAACAATGGACTAAGGGAGACATACATAAAACACACAGATATATTAGAATAAAAGTCCCACATATACAGTATATAACTAATCAAATCCCTTATGCACAATATGTAATTAATGAAGTCCCATAAACACAGTATATAACTGAAGGGTTCCCATACATATAGCATATAACCAGGGACTGACATAACTGGTACGCAAGTAAGCATTCACCTTTAAAAGAGATACGTGCGGCAATCGATTGTTGTAGCAGTATGAATACGTACGTGTTTCATGCGTATTTGCGCCGATTTGACAAGAAATTATCGTGCATTTTAACCTTTATATGCTAATTCGTACTTCATTTGCGGTATAGAGGTTAAAATGCAGGGTAATTTCTTGACAGATCGGCGTTAATGGACATAAATTACGTACGCATTTTGCGCTGCTACATTAATCGATTGCCGCACGTATCGCTTTTAAAGGTGAATGAGTACTTGCGTATCAGTTATGTCAATCCCTGCATACAACCAAAGTACTACTGTATATATTGTACATAACAAAAGGAGTGCCTTACATAAAGCATATAATTAAAAGAGTCCCGTACATAAGCACATAGAGTTCAATACATGTTTGGTAGCTTACACCTAAAGGATAAATACATTACATAACTAAAGAAGTTCCATGCATATAGTATTTAACTAAAGTAGTTCCATAAATAGCATTTTAACCTTTAAAATTCCAGCAATGCAGACGATGAAAGTGAAGCATGCTGGGAAACTGGGCGCCAAAATCTCCATGAACATGGCGATGTCATTGAGAACGTCGGCCACCAGCCTGAGAAAGAGCCATTGGGAACTGCTGAATCCCCACCTTTCCGGCACCCTTCTAGGGACACTCTCCGAGCCTTACCTCCATTTCTTGGCATCACAGTCCAGTTTGCTCCTGGGAAGGATGAGCACAAGGGCAGTAACACATTAAAGATGACATGCAGCTAAGAGACGAGCAGACGTGGCTGATGGTGATGTGCTTACCCTTTGACCCACGCAAACAGAATTCTGCCCAGCATCCCGGTGCCATCTGAAGGAACCAGCAGGTATACAAGTCAAAACCAAAGGTACCTTCCCTGTGACAGACTGCTCCCCTCAACACATGACCCATCATCATGAAAAGAACACAGAGGAACTATTTAACAGACATACAGACAATCACTTTCTGTTATGGTTAAAACCAATCATATAACCCAAAAAAACTATGCAACAATTTAAATGTAAATGCAGTTATTCTGTAAAATGTACACAGTCGATAAAAATGTACATTTTTGTCTGAATTGGTGTGGGACATAGGGGTGATTAATGAAACAAGTGTGCAAACTGAATGAAGCAACAATACTGCTAATTTATTACCACTCGATAATACTCCAAACCAGTCACAGTGAACGTGAATATCTTATTAGCATGCTGATAGTATGCTGAAAGAAAGAAGGAGGCAGGACAGAAGTTCCAAACACACCTCTTAGTAACCAGGTAACAGTTGCCGCAGCAACTGTAGCCTCCTGATTGCCTACACCAACACCCCTTAGTGATGCTTGGGTGGATAGGGTGCCTGACAGGGAGCTGGAGAAAGCCTGTGTGCATGAGAGAGGAGAGGAAACAAGGAAGAACACACACATTATCCTCACATGAACACCTACACACTCAAAGAGCCCGAAATCAGGCTTCGGGCACCTGAATGTCAATGAGCATTAATTAAGGGTTACCTGTATAGTATCCCAAAACTGATACTGCAGGTAGTCCCCACTGACACTGTCTGGATATCCTTGTGGTAAGAAGACACTCTTAAGTGCAAAGATAAACAGAAGGTTAATCAGGACAGCTGTGTTCAGAAACCAAGATTACACAGGAAAGTGTTCTAGGTCATTCAGGTGTCAGACACATATACGATATGTTTAACTGTCACTCCGGTGACTGATTAACAGATCTGAAGGAATTAACAGCTCGGTATAATTTGGAGTCTAATCAAAGTGCGAAGAAGCTTAACAACGGCTTGGCTAATGCTTCTGCTGATCTCGAGTGTGTTATTAACTGGTGTCAGAAATTAGTTACATATTAAAAGAAACTTCAGTCGACAGCTACAGACTCACTTTAAACAAACCAAGAAATGACTTGGTGGCTCCACCAGCATCCAGCCTTTCCCTCTTCAGCACTCCCTTATTTAATCGGTACGTCCACTCTTCCTGAGAGCCGTATCTTTCCGTCACGAATGCCGTTTCTTTTTTTTGATCCATACTTTTGACTCTACATTTATGCATACATAGAAATCGATTTGTAAATCAAACTACATAAAGCAACCGTTATGTTTACTGATCAAATTTAAATAGAGAGGATCGATTTATTAGCTGTATTGAGTACAGAAAATTAGCTTTATTTGAATGTTAAACATCTGAATGCATTCGACAATTACGAGAATAAATAGATACATTAACACATGCTATAACTAACTTGTAGTTAATTTAAAATAATAACTTGGTTCTTTACACACGCACATGTTCCTACCAAAACGTTTCCGTGTTTACCTCTTACAGCCACGTCACCGCGGTAATTTTTCGCTTTTCTATTGGCTAGAAAATGTAAGGGCGGGATTAAACTCAGTACGGTCATTGGAAGGAAGAACAGTCAGAGCCTGTCTATCCATAGCCATTCCCGAGTTAATCACTATTCAAAAAAAAAAAAAAAAAAACTCGCTGCTTCATAAATTAACATAATACAACAACGGGGGAAAATGAAAAAGAAAAAAAGAGTCGAGTAAACGAAAGTTGAGTTTTTATTAGCAGCAGTATAAATCAGTACTTTCATATTCTGAACACTTGTCCTCGTTCCTTGTAAGGATCATAAGGTGGTCTGGAGCCTATCCCAATCAGCACAGGGTACAAAGCTCAAGTGCGCCTTCGGGGGGAGCGGCTTCAGGCTTCCCGCTCCAGGATGAACTACCATAAGCAGAAATACATCATTATTTTTTGGTTTTCTTATAACTCTTTGTTCTCTCCCATGAGACATACACATACACACCAATCTTGTTACAATGGCACAAGTGAATAGACAGTTCTTGAAGCTGAAGTGTTGGAAGCAGGAAAAATGGGAAAACGTAAGGATCTGAGCGACTCTGACAAGGACAATACTGTGATAGCTAGACGACTTGGTCTTTATAGCATCTCCAAAACGGCAGATGTTGTGGGGTGCTCCCAGTATCCGGTGGTCAGTAACTACCAAAAGTGGTCCAAGGAAGGCCAATTGGTGAACCAGTAACTGTGTCATGGGTGCCCAAGACTCATGGATGCTCATGGGGAGTGAAGGGTTGTGGCTGTGATAGAAAGGTGTCAGAACACACAGTGCATCACAGCTTGCTGCGTATGGGGCTGTGTAGCCACAGACCGGTCAGAGCGCTCATGCTGACCGCTGTGCACTGCTGAAAGTGCCTACAATGGGCACGTGAGCATCAGATCTGGACCATGGAGCAATGGGAGAAGGTGGCCTGGTCTGATGAGTCATGTTTTCTGTTAAATCATGTGGCGGGCTCCGTGTGCTTTGTTTACCTGGGGAAGAGATGGCACCAGGATGCACTATGGGAAGAAGGCAAGCCAGCAGAAGCAGTGTGATGCTTCTGGGAAACCGTGGGTCCTGGCATTCACCTGGATATTACTTTGGCACACACCACCTACCTAAACATTGTTGCAAACCAAGTACACCCCTTCTTGGTAGCGGTATTCCCAGATGGCAGTGGCTTCTTTCAGCAGGATAATGCACCATGCCACGATGCAAAAATTATTCAGGAATGGTTTCAGGAACATGAAATGAGTTCAAGGTGTTGAACAAGCACTTTACTTTATGGACGAATCACTACTGACACTTTACTGATACCGTCACTTTACAAGTGCTAGCTATCTAGCCTTCATTTGCTGCTATAATTATAATTGCTGCTATAATTATAATTATAATTATCTTATATCTCTGCCATCTGATATTTAAGTTGGTGCACTTTTTTATTACTTTAATTTTACTTCTTTTACTTTTTCTTATTTACTTTATTATTCATTATTCATTATTGTTTATTATGTTTCTTTGTTCTATTGGGTTAACCGGGACCGTGTGTACGCAATTTCGTTCCACCTCATGCAAATGTGATGCGAATGACAATAAACTTCCTTGACCTTGACCTTGACCTGGCCTCCAAATTTCCCAGATCTCAATCTAGTCGCGCATCTGAGGGATGTGCCAGACAAACGAGTTTGATCTATGGATGCCCCACCTCTCAACTTACAGGACGTAAAGGATCTGCTGCTAACGTCTTGGTGCCAGATACCACAGGTTATTTTCAGTTGTCTTGTAGACTTCATGCCTCAATGGATCAAGGCTGTTTTGGTGGCACAAGAGGGACCTACACCATATTAGGCAGGTGGTCTCAGTGTTAAGGCTGATCGGTGTATACAAGTGAGAGCAAAACCAGCAGGTAAGAGCGCAGGCCTGGCAATTTATCCAGCAGCCCTACGGCAGATTTTAGGATTAAGGGTCTCGCTTATGGGCCTGATGATGATATAATCTCTCCGCTGGCCAAGGGATTCAAACCAATGACCTTTCAGTCTCAGGCACAGTCCCGTAACCCACAGAGCTGCACACCACTTAGACTTTGACTTGGCCTGGGAGTATGGATGACTGTACCAAGTGTCCCACAGAATAACTTATTCAATTATTTTTCAAAACAAGTCCCTGTATTTATTTTGCACTGCAAAAATCATCAGAGATTCTAAAGAACCATCATAGGATCACACATCAAATATATCAGTAATATACAGTAATAGTGACGCTATGGGTGTATCAGTGCTTCGTTCAGGGGTAGGCAAAGGGCCGGTGTGAATGCAGGTTTTTGGGATAACCTGTAGGTCAGCTGTTCAAACCCAGGTGTGAGGACTCTTCA
>JAODJW010000045.1:7409396-7438326 GCA_026777045.1 Hyperopisus bebe
CGTAGTGCAGCTGCCATCATTCAACTCCTTACTGGCTTAGGAGTCCTTTCCAGCTCTCTTAAATAATTTAGGAGCTGAGACCAAGTCTTAACACTTAAAGTTTATGCATGCAACTTATTCTGGGAGTAGGAGCAAAATCACGTCACTCTTAGAATTGTGACGCATTTAAGAGTGAAAATTTTTTTGAAATTTTAGTATGAGAAGTTTTATGCATACCCTGGTCCCCACAATATAATAATTACAACACACATACACACTTTGTGGTGGTCCGCCCACAACAAATTTCACTGAACGACAATACCGCAGTCTAACAAAAATATTACTCTACTACACCCAAAGCTACCTGCCACCTCTCCAAAATCCAAAGTCCAAGTTTAATTAAGTTCCTCCACATGAAATTTCACTGAGCTCCCCACAATATATTTCACCAACTGACTGCAGATAACATCTGCTGAATGGGGGTCTGACAATGGGGGGGGGAACATATAACGATTTTAGAACGTTCAGAAAATTGTCTTGTCCTGCAGTTTGAGGACCACTGACCGGTACGATGTTCCTAGGAAGCTTGAAAAAGATACTTTCAAACTTCAAATTGCTGTGGTCATGTTTGCAAGCCTCATTTTAAGTTCTATTACTGCAATTTTCTTCCTCCACCATCAACTATTGCTGAGGTTTCAATTTTGGGGTGATCTATCAATTATATATTTACATCCATATAAAATATTTTGGTAAAGCGGTAATAAGATCAATTAAAGATCAAATAGAGTAAAAGGAGTAATAATATTAAATAGAATGATCCTGTCCACAAGTTCAAGCATCTTATCCAAGTCACCCCTTTTGCTGTTACTAAGAGCTGTTACTCCGTACAGTGTGCCTACAAACTCCTGCTTCAATTTTGGGACAAACTATCTCAGCTTTTGAGGCGTTGCAGTTAGTCTCCGATAGAAAGGTTTGAAAAAAGATTAAGTGTCTGAAACTGCCCCTCTTTGTATCACTATGCAGCTCTGCTTCAATTTTCACATAATCTGTCTCAAAATGTAAACAGCCCCTATACAATGCCACCTATACAATGCCTCTGCAAAGTTTCAAAAAGATCCATCAAATACTTTTTGAGTTCTCATCTTAAAGAGAAAGTGACTGACAGATGCAGATCGGTCTCAATGGTGATTGGAACAATGGAAAATTTGGTTATAGTTTAATGGAAAAAAATAACAGAAAATAAAAATTAGCTTATTATTTGTGGAGACTGTACTGAAGTGGCAGAATTTTAAATTAATCAAAGTAGCGAAGTCCCAAAACCCAATATTTTCAGTACCAATGATTAATGTAAATAATTTGTGTAGTATCAGGATGTAGTGTCCGTGATGTTAATGTGTCAATATAACCATAGCCTACATAAGTCAATATTTACAGGTTAAATTGTCTGTCGGCATGCCAGTGAATTTTGACTAGCCAACCAATTACAGTAAGAATTTATAGAGGCATATGTTGCTTCGTATTACTTTGCACATTCTCAGTTATTGACTGTTTGCAAAACTGCCATTTAAAGCTACTTTTAACATTAATTTGTAAATACTTTTGATTCCTTATATTTTGTTGATGATGTAAGTTTTAATAAAGAAATGGGAGTTAAAATGGAAAATTTGTTTTGTCATGGCGTCGAATTAGATTTTGAATTTCTAGTATTAAGGTTGTTAAATGTAGAGAGTGAGGCCCCCTGCAATGAAACAGGCACAGCTAAGGAAATCTGGGGTTGGTGGAAACTGTGGCTAATTTTTTTCCCCATATGGCTCTTTGAGATCATTTTCAAGTTTGTAGTCCTGAACACAGGTGAGGAGACTGAGGAGGCTACCTTGAACTCCGAGTAGGAGACTGCCTTTTCCTCCTGGGTTCTGGAACTCTGACTGCTCTCCTCTTTCCGCTGGAGCCTCCCCAGACTGGGTCCCTCTAAGGAGCCCTGTGAGGAGACACTGACAAACCAGGGCGAAAGGGATAAAAGTCAGCAGTTGTCAGGAGAAGGATGACTCCCATAGGCTGAATGGGAAATAAGCTCAAAAACAGGCAATGGTTCTCCGTCTTAACAACACAAATAAATTATTTTAAACCCTCCAAGATTAGGTCACTGGTTTCTCCTGAACTTAATGGGTGCTCACCTACATAGAGTTGAAATGGAAGCAGTGGGTTGGCCAGTTCTGGGATGGGCAGAGGGACTGGTGCCAGGGAAGAGGTGACGGACTACTGGGGAAGCAGGGAAGGGGTATGAGGGGAAGGTAGAGGACGAAGGGGAGTCGCCACGGCTGCTGCTGCCACCAGTGCTGGGTCCTGAGCTGCAGCCGCTCCAGTCGCGTTTCTGCGAGAGGAAGGCCAGTGGGCTAGACAGGAAGCAGGAGGCAAGAACTGTCGGGGGGGTGCAGGAGGGAGAGGTGGTGGAAAAACCGGTAGGGTACACCTCCTTGCGGAGACACAAGGGGGCGATCTCCCGTTCCACCTCCACGCTGCAGACAGTGTGCCGACGAGTCCGCTTGACTGGCGAGGGAGGGGGGTGAACCAGAGAGTGCTGCTGGAGGAAGGAGGAGGGAAGGCTGCTGTGGGGGGGTGAAGGGCATGGTGAGGTGCTCCAGCAGTCCTCGAGGAGGGATGAGGGGATCTCGGGACAGGAGCGGCTTCGCAGCAAGCGAGAAGGAAGAGGACTGCTACCTGATGCCTTTGGTAGACCAGCCTCCTTCCGCTGCTGCCCCACCACCCTGGCACTGTCACTCCCCTCCTGCTCCCTTGTAGTCTTCATTCCCTGCCCTCTTCTCGGCTCTACTGGACCACTTGCAATGGAGCCGCTCACAATCCCTGGTTCTTCCTCTTCCCTGGCATTCTTCTCTACAATCTCTAATCTCTCAAGCTTCACAACAACATTTGAAGAAGCCAGGCGAAGACCACAGAGAGACTTTTTCTCCTCTTCACAATATGATTGGAGGCCACCCACAGCTGGAGCAGAAGTCCCATTGTCCGACTGGCCAGCCATTACATGCAAGGTGCACCCATCCACTGACTTATCTTTTGCCATCAGTGGGTCATCAGATGGGGTTAGAGAGCTGGCAAATGGTGTGCAGTTCTTGAAAGGGCTTTTTGTTGCTGCCATTGTATTGGATGAACTTGAATCTTTACCAAGGTGTTGACCAACTGCCTCTTTTGGATGAAGTTCTGCAACACTGGAATCTCTACTCTCCAGTGTTCTTCCTTCAATCTCGCCGTCTTTCTCCAAACCTTCTGACTGTGCCATCTGCCGCTCCATGCCCGCAACCTGACCCCTGCCCCCATCAGCCCCTCTCAGTCCTTTAGAGAGCTTCTTAGGTCCCTTTGTTGCACTAGAAAGGGTCTTAAGTTTTCGTTTCCTAGCTCTCTGCTGACCTAAATTTACTGCTGCTTGGTCACCATCAGTCTCCTTACTCACCTCCATCAAATTGTTTGCCTGTAGAGCATAATCAAGGTCCCCTTGCACAACAAGACTACCTTTACAATTTGCAGTGAGACCCATCTCAATGTCTGGATTTGGACTTCTCTTTCTGCACCTTGAGCGTTGATCTCTTATGTTTGGTACCTGGGGACACATGCTGTCTGACATACTCCTGCTGACCATTGCACCCTCCCTTTCCCTGGCTATCGTGATAGTCATTGTAGTGGAGTCCTGTGTCGAGCACGACGCTTTTGTACAATCTGTCAAAGATGGTGTGCACACCTCTGAGGTACATGGACTGCAGTCAGCTCTGACAGTATTAGGCGGCTCTGGACATCTCAATAATTTACCTTTATTACAACAATTACTTCTGTTAGTTACATTCCTGTTGATACTGTGGTCAGACCCACTGTTACCAACACTGCCATCTGTAAGATCCAAGGGAAGGTTCTTTGGGCAGTTAACAGCGAGCTTCTTGGTGGAAGCCACCACCTCTGTGACAGGAGATTTCTGTTTTTTCCATCCTTTATGTGCTCTTCTTCCTCTTTCAGATCTACCGCTTCCCAAGGCAGTTTGCTTATGTGTGTCGACTATGACAGCATCACCCTTAACCCTATGACACTCAACATTGACGTGACACATCCTTCTGCTTCTCCTCTGCACATGTCTCACTGTTCTGACATCTGCAGTTGAGGCACTTAGCAATTCTCCAGCATGTTTTTCCTGTAATTTCTCACCGTCTTTAATTTGCTTTGATATGTTTCCTCTGCAATCTGCCTTTTGATCTTCTTCAGGTTGGACTCTCCAAGATTTTTCTGTTCCAACTTTTTCTTCTGTGGAAGAGGGTCCTTCCAGTAAAGGACTGAGTAGAGGGCAGGCCAAAACCTCTAGGTCAACTGGCTGCAGCTTGTCTTCTGCTTGGCTTTGAACAGAGGATGCCCTCATATTTTCTGGCCATACAGAGGATTTTCTCGGTGAGGAAAGAGAATTGTTCTGGTCCCACGAGATGGTTAAGGTTGAAGGCTGCCTATGTTCAATACTGTCCAAGAATTTCAGCTGTCCAACACCTGCCTCCTCAACCTCAGAGAGTCTGAGAGAATCAGGGGGTGTGTAATACTTTAAGGGTGTTAAGTGATCAGACTCCACGCTAATAACTGTCTCATGAGTCACAGACCCTGAGGAATCTTTGAGGGTATGCCCCTCCCTCAGCTCAGAGAGGACCGATGACACTTCTGAAAAAACCAAACCGGCTTCCACAGCAGACAAAGGCAACCGTTTACGAGGACAGTCAGGAGAGGAGTCAAGCTCAAGCATACGTTTACGGTCCAACCTTCTCAACAGAATA
This sequence comes from Hyperopisus bebe, assembly GCA_026777045.1. Taxonomy (NCBI): domain Eukaryota; kingdom Metazoa; phylum Chordata; class Actinopteri; order Osteoglossiformes; family Mormyridae; genus Hyperopisus; species Hyperopisus bebe. Next base: position 7,414,190 of record JAODJW010000045.1, read on the forward strand.
CATGCCTCCATCTGCTCTGGTGTGCCAGGGTTTAAGGATAAACTGAGTCTAGTGTTGCAGGAGTTCTCAGAAGAGGAATCCACCTGGGAATCTATCCCTTTCTCTGCACCAGATCTATGTTGTAGACAAAGATCTGAATGAAGCTTCTGCTCACCCTCTCTAACAGAAGCTACTTGGTCATCAGAATCCCTCAGACCATCTATTTCATACACAGCAACACCATCACTGTTCTGTTCATCAAGAAGGGCAAAGTCCTGCTCTTGAACAGAGCTTTGGACATTGGCCTCTGCCTCAAAGTTTAATCTCTGGATTGCAGACGACCTGCAGACAGCACAATTCAGTTCTCCATCTGTGCAGGAGTTATTTATGATTCCTGTGCTGATCTCTCTTTGGAGTTCCTTGTTGGTCAACATTTTGATGCTGCTCTCTGCTCCTTTCTGCTCTCCTTCAGTTTTTTGCTCTGAATGGAGTTCTTTGTGGGCACTCGAGCAACCATCAGAGTCCTCGCTGGGATTCCTGAGAACTGGGTTGTTGCTGCAGGCCGAGGACGAGGGGCTCGTTTTGAAAAACCTGACCGGAGTCATAACGATTTCGGTGAAACTTGCCATCTTCGATTTGAATGTCTGCAACAGGGGACCAATGACCCACTGCTTTACAGGAGAAGGACTTTCAGGAGGTTCGGGCTGTTCTAGACTACTTTCTGGTTGACCAGCTTCCAGCCCAGTCTTAGCATTTCCAGTGACAGAGTCTTGAACCATGGAAGCAGCAGACTCCACACATTCGGAGCCGTGTTCCCCAGTGGACCTACAATCAAAAAGATACATTAAGCACCAAAGACCTATACCATTCACCAACATACATTAATGATAGTGGTGTAACAGTTTTGAAAGACACTGAAAACCACAATACAATACAAATGTATTCTAGATGATGTAACACTGCTCTCAACTGTCTTACTAATGTTATGAAACTCATTTTAGTTAGGGCAAACTGTACATTTTGTAAATTTCACACCTATTTTTTTGTCTTCCAACTTTAGTGTGCATCACGTGACTATTTTGGTCCAACCATGATTGAGGTCTGAACTGTAGATTTGGAGAATCATTACATCCCTAATGAATAATATCTTAAATGACAAAAATGGTTCCGAATCATAAATAAATCCTCCCTGTAACAGTTCTGTGCGTGTTGTTCATTTGCAAAGGCATCTGAATGTGACTCCTAATTATATGAGAATATGGGCTCCTTTTTCCACAGTGTTATTAAGGAGATCGAGCTGATAAACTTCATTGCGGAACTGCATTTGTTTAGTGCTAAACTCAAAGCAACCCGGCCGTAGCTTCTCAGCGTTCTGTAAAGGCTGGTTCATATTTGTCCGCACGAACGTTTATGATGCATTTGACGTCATAGCGCGTCTCCACGGACGAATGCCTGCCGCAATCCAAATTTGTGCCTACGCAGCTCTGAACACACTGCACACGATCCATTCGCTAGCGTCCACTTTAGATACCATAATGGATGCATTTGACAAGCGTTGGGGTAACTTGCAAACCCTACAGCCTATTTAATAAAACTGTTACATACATGGAAATTAGAAATTTGAAAATCTCACGCCAGCCAGTTGCCCAACGCTGGCAGCCCTGTGAGCTGACTCTCTGAATTTGTAAAACTTGAAGCGGACACAACCCTCACTATGCGTGCAGGGAACATCAGAATACGGTTCTGTGTACGCAGACAGAGCGGATACGCGAGTGTTGCAATTCTGCAGAGAAGTATGAACCAGTCTTAATAAATCACAACCATCCAGTCAGCATCCTAATCTGTCAGTTTGCCATTGTATCTTTATGCCCAGCAAACTTTTCTGTATTTTTTTCTGCAAGCACTATTTAGGGAAAAACTTACATGATCATTCCACTTTGATCTTGTATGATGGAACTTTTCTGTAGAGAAAAACATTACAAAATCAACTCAAACATCAAGATTTCAAAAACTCACACATAAGTTCCCTGGATCTCTCGTGAACTCCCACTCATACTTGACCACCACCCTGCCCCGGGATGGGTTTACACGCAAGGACTGGCCCAAATGGCACAGAATTCAAGGCTGCCAAACAGGTCTGACCCAGCGAGATACAGAACAATTTTTATCCCAAAAAAGGAATCATCATGAACACAGTGAGTCGAAATGGCCAGAAACTACCCATCTTTCTCAGAGGCCTGAAAATAGGAGCAAAACCTGATAAATGGCACAGAGAGAGACGCACAGTGCTGGCTGCTGAATCCTCCTTCTGATTCTTAAGTGGGGCATCAATCCTTATTAGCTTCACAGACAAGGACTTTGGGGCCTGTACCTGAAAATTAAAAAAAAAACGACACTCTTAATCAGTTATCCAACACTGCTTCAATGCATGATTTACCATTGAAAGCATCTGCCAGAGTCTCTATCAGCATCCAGACATTTACAATTTATGCAGCTCATCATTTCACTGCAGTAAACCAGATCAAAAGATTTCTCCTCTGAAAAATGTTGTTCTAACAGTGAGATCTGAACTGAGAAGCTTCTGGCTAAGCGACTACACCTGTGCCTATGTTTAAACAGCATGTACTCACTTCCTTAAGCCAAAAACAAGTATGCCACTGAAGATGTTCAACAGCAGAGATGAGTAAACTTTCACCCATGACAAAGTGCATCTCATTATTATCAAAAGACACTTCAGGAATTCTGAGAGGGACAGAGCTGAGATACCGTGTTGCTGGAATTCCTCTTCGTGAGGGAGGAAGAGGATCTCGTCGTCTTCTGTATGGCACCTCGGAGCTCCTTGGCCAGCTGAAGACGACCACTCCTCCTCCTTGCTTTGCTTCTTCCCCCATCAGTGAGCACCCTGGATGTCAGTGACATTCGAGCAGGCAAAATATCCCAGTAGTTGGAGTTGAAACGGGGTAAAGCCTACTTAAATTATAACATTCAGTGAGAGAAGCATTTGCTTCTTAGCTTGGAACAAACTAATCTAGCAACTGGAGAGGATACCAGCCTTCTCAGTGTCCTGCTACAGCAGTTTAAACACTTGGCTGGAATCGCTGGTTCCCATTTGCTGGTGGTGGAAGTTTCCCTTTGTGGGATTTCTAAAGTTCAGAAAGACTATGTTACATTTCTGATGTGCTGTTTTGAGGTAGTTAGGGAAGACTTTTCCCCCGTTTTGTTTCAGGAATCTACAACGAACAATGCTGACCAAGACAGCAAGATTAAGGAGATCTCAAAATGTGAGAATATTCAGAAGGTTCAGATGAAGGGACGGCGGGCACAAACATGGACAATTAACAACACAAAGGCTCAACCAAATAGACAGGAACTGGGACAGACATGGTACCTGCATGTGACAAGAGGAGGAGGCTGGAGACTGGGATGGGAATTGCTTAGAGGAGCTTTGTTGGCAGCTTTCGCATCTTCTTCCATTGGACAGATAACCTGGGGAAAGGGCAGTATCCTCAATTTTTCCTCTGCTGCAACAGCAGTCACAGAAAGTGTATAATTCCAAATGCATATTTTTATGGTCGTTGGTCGTGCATTACAGTCCCCAAGTTAATGTATTCTTATTACTTGTTACCGTAACATTGTTAGCTATTTCTAATGAAATAAACGTAAAACCACGAACTCAGATCACGTTGACGCACAAGGACAGTGCCCTGAAGCAATAAATACGAACTTACCGCTCGCTTTTCGCCGGCCGCAACAGCTTTTCCAAGCGGGCGTGCACCGGCTCCGGTCACGGAGTAAAACTAGCTCCGTTTCCGATGCACCGGGCAATGCCGCTGCTTCGGATCGAGCCCCATCAGCCTACTATCGGTATGCGACTACAGGAGGGCGAGCAAAATCCCGATGTGGCCGCACAGTAACGAGCAAACACTTACTCTTCCCCCATGAAAAACAAAAAAAGACTACCCAAATCACACCACCGGACAGCCACGGATGTTATTTCTCCACGTTACCGAGGAATACCGCTAGATTTTAAAAAGTCAACCTGCCGCATCTAATTAACAGGCGGCACGATCGTGCTGATACACTTTGACTTCGATATACAGTAAATATTTAGTAAGCCAACTAACGAAGGACGGATTGCCATCAATATTACAAAAAACTAAGCAAGTTAATTAAGGGGGGGAAAGCTATTTCGGGCCAGTAATATGTTTACATAAATCCGCACAAAATCATTTGCAAAAGGCACCCATTTATATTGCTTTTAAAATGTTAAATATTTCACTGCGACAATGCACAAATAACAGGAATTATGCACCGCGACCGCCAGCAACGATATGACTCTATCGACGGCGCCCAACCTTACAATTTCACTCAAGCTGCTTCCCTAAACGTAACACCTCACAACCTACCACAGTTGACGGCCCTCAACCAATCAACTGGCAAAGCGTTTACTTTATACCCGCCTCCTACTACTTCCAGAGATCAACCAATGGGAAATTACAAACCATGGCTTATTGACCAATGAGACAGTGAGAAGAGCGCTTCTAAAGAAAAGAGACCAATGAATTGATCTGGAAGCGGTCTTTCCACCCAGATGAACTTTAATAATACATCCTGAACCAATTAAGTCCTCGCTTACCACCAGGCTAGAAACTAGGCGGGAGTCATACAAGGAGCCAGAATTGTAAACACTAGCTTGTACTTTCGGCTTTTTAAAAATTAAAATGAATTAGGCATTTAAAATGTACAGTCATTAAAGACCATGCATACACCGTCTAAACCATATCATACTTTCAGTTTTTATCACTACTGTGCACCTCCCCCGCAGTTTTCTTTTCACACTTTATTAAAACACAATACTCAATAATTGACCAGAAGTGGTCTAATTTATTTAAAAAAGAAAAAACAGACACACACACACAAACAAACTTTTACAGAGACATGTATCAGTTTTTCAGGTGTACAGCTCAAAGTCAAGCCTCTTGGAGCTGTAGAACTGTGTGTTTCCCTCTCCAACCCTCCTGCAGTAGACACCATCTTTGAAGTGGCCCTCCTCTACCCAGTTCTGAAGGACAAAAAAGAATGATGAGACTTGGGCACTCACAAAATTTGAACCCTAACCCTAACCAGAAATCAAATAGTAATAAGTGTCAAGTTTGTACTTCAGAGTACAAACACATATACAATATGTTTGCAGCCATGAATCATAACCAGGCTATAAAAGGAGCAGGAGAAAGGGGGAAAGATCTGCTAGGTTCACCTGCATTTGCTGGCTGCTGAAGGGGCCATAGATCTCCGACTTATCATCCATATCCCACTTGTACTCCCACATGACATCATCGCTCACTGCATATGGAAAACACGGTCAGTTTGGTCTTAGCCTGAGCCAGGGAAATGCAGTCCGACAAATCCAAAACAACCCCCATCCTTACTGTAACTCACCTCTTCCTCCGTCATCTTCCTCATCTTTTTCTGGAGCTTTCCCCCCATCCTTTGCATCAATATCATCTGCAAACATGTCTAACACATCATCCTCATCTTTTCCAACTCTTTTCTTACTTACTGAAACCTTTATAGTGTATGCCAACTTCTCGTAAGTCTGCTGGTATATCTCAAACTCCCCACTGCCCACCAGCCGGTCCGCTAATGCCGTGAGCCTGTCCAGCTTCTCTGTGTCTCGGTTTGAGCCCTCATCCTGGCCTCTGCTGTTCCCTTTTCCCTTTTTCCGCCCAACCATTCCCCCGAGTCGCCTCAGTGCCCCAGCAACAGTCTCCCCCGGCAACAGCAGATCAACAACAGCCTCCATGAGCTGGCGATGGCTGAGAGATGCCAAAGGATCCTCGACAACTTTAGGCACCTCCTCTTCCTCCTCACTGTCTGCCCGCTTCTCTTCCCTCTGTTTCTCCTCCTCGGCCTCATCTTCATCCCCTTCCCTTCTCTTCCTCTTTGCTGCAAGACCTTTCTTTCGCTTTACAGGTTGCTCCTTAATTTTTACCTGGGGAGACAGGAAGGGGAGCAACAGTGTACAGATATAAAGGAGCAATCATTATAATTAATTAGGAAGCAACGATAACCATCAAGGTAGGATGAAAGTGTCACGCAAGCCCTTAAAAATACTCTCAAACATGCAGTGACATAGCTGCCTTTAAAACCAGTTACAAGATAAAAATAATCAGATTTTTTTTTTTTTTAAACCATATGACCTTTTCCTTGTGTCAAGCTCAGCAATACAAATTTAGCTAAAGTAAGAGATCTACTTGCCATATACATAAAAACTAATTTTGAAGCGAAGAATGAAGTTTAAGTATATGGGAAGGTGGGTTATGTCAGCCAATGACAGGGCACTGAAATCCCACCCGTCACAACCGACAAACCGAGACCTGACGCCGTCATGTGAGTTTAGAGATACGGTGTCATTTCCTGGTCATGCTTTAGAGCAGGCATGTAATGGTGTCATATCTGTGTAAGCAGTAAGTACAGCTGTGGTACCCAGTCAATATTGTCAAGCCAGTTGTCTCGAATCTGCTCCTCCTTTTTCACAAAGTAGTTGCCCTCTGAGTCAAAATGGCCCTCCTGCATCTCCTCATCCAGGTTAAAGGGTGTGATAGGCACTCCCTCGTCATAGTCAATCGTAGCCTGCTCCTGACCTGCCAGAACACAGAAGAATTACAAAAACCAGTACAGAGAACTCGCTAAAGCTCAGAGCTAACTCACACGCAAAAATGAATGACAATCTGGCCAACACGCGTTATTGTCACACCATCCATTTTCAGGATACATACCCTCCACGTCATCACTGTCCAGAATTTCATATTTGCTCCCATCCTCCCTCGTTTCTTCTTCATCCTCCTCATCACTGTCCAAGGAATGTTTACCCTTGAACCTTGAGCCTGGACCGCTCACAGCCTCACATATCTAGCAACAAGTAAAGGAGTGGAGTAGGAACAAGCAATGTATATAAGCAATCTTGTGACAAAAGAGTTTCTGAACACTATCGATCTCTAAGTAACAGCTTCTTCACACGTAAACAAAAGCGTAGTCAGTAAATATGTCAGATTGTACAGTTATTTGCATGCAAAACATACAAAGGCCTTAACATGTTCCTTTTGTTCCTCTTTGCTTGCAGGTGAACTGACAGAGATGTGGAACAGAGTTTTAAGATGGTACCATTCAAATAATACTACTCCTGAATATGAACTGCACGAGTCCTCACCTTCTTCTTCTGGAGATCCTCTTCCAGGCTGAATTCTCCATCGCCGTCCTCGAATGTCACTTTTCTTTTAGACATGCTGCAGAGAGTGGGAAAGATCAGTTAGAAACTACAGAAACAATGAGCCTGAACGACGCACGGAGATCTTACAAGAGCGTCCGCAGCTCGCCGTTAAGTCTAACACTGCATTATCTTATACTGTATTGCACATCTGCATCATCTCACAAAGGCAGGTCCATCTAAAAGACTGACTCGCTGAGATCACATTTATCATTACATGCGCAGGATGGCTTCAAATAGTTTAATTAATCCTGACACAAGAACCTGCTTCAAACCAACGCATCCATTATGAGACTAAAAATAACAACATACTTAGATATCTACCCACCGAAAAGGCATAAAACGTAACTACACTATCCTAATAATGCAGCGAGCTAGCCACCAAGCTAATCGGCTAATTACAGCACATGCGTACATGACGGGACAGAGAATGCCTGAAGAAAAATCTGCAAATAGAGAATAAACTCTGACAGAAAGTTGGTAAACGTGATGCAACGTGTATAAAAAGTTGCTGACTTAGAAAAAAAAGCAGTTACTCGTTAACAACTCTGTCGTGAGTCGCACCACCATCCGTAAAATACCAAACAGGATGTGACGCCAAACAGCGACACTTCCTATCTTCTTCTTCTGTGAGGTGTTTTCATGTTTTCACTTAAAGATGTATAGCGCCACCTACTGTGCCGACAAGGTGATAGATCCATCCATCCAATGATCCATCCATCTTCCCATTGCTTATTCCGAGCAGGGCAGCCATATTTAAAATTGATTGATGTGGTAGTGATGTACGTTTGTCCTGGATATGTTGGATTCAAGTGGCCAAATTTTATGTTTTGAGGAACCCCCAAGAGTGCCATATAGAACCAATTTTCCTAACAATGGCTCATGAAATTCAGCAGTCCATCTATCATAGGAAAAATGATACATAGGCTTTTCAATGAGTTCCATATCAAAAGAACAATATATAGTTATATGAAATGTTGGATATGAAATCACATTACCCTTTTCAAAGACATTTTGGAAATAGCCTGGGGGGTGGGATCATCGAGGTTGTTCTGCTTTGTGTCCCCGTGGTGCTCAAATGCCCGTGTGGTTAATCGGGGCCAGACTACGGGCATGGACTCACCAATCCTGAAGACATAAGGTAGCCAAATAAATTGCATTATTTATAACAAATAATCTTTAGTGTTAATTAAAAAATGTTCACAACGCCTTATTGCAGTGACATTCATCTGAAAAGGCAAAAAGACAAGTTAAATTTTATATCATATGCTGTCTGGCCCCAGCATTTCCTGCAACAATGAAAATGAAACCTGTTAGAAGATGATTGGATGAAAGTAAATAATTTATGGATGGAAGGATTTTGCATCAATAAATGCCAAGAGCCCTCCTATCTTTAATGTGATCCAAATTAGATTTAGATTGAGAAAATTTAAATGCACAGCAATAAAAATATATTTAAATAAAAAAGGCATACTTTTTAAATACCTTGTAACACCTGTGACTTGGGGCAAATTCCGAACTGTGAAGAAAAAGAAAAACTTATAAAATGTAGGCCTAAATATAAAAAGCAGAACTGGAACTTTGCTCACTGAAAAGATAAGCGTCTTATTTATCACACCAAGTTTCCTTATTGGTGTGCTGTACAAGTTTCTGATTAAGTGGCCAAACAAAAACCATCAACAAGGTAACCCTTGTACCATTATGAGTTTTTTTCTGGTGTTATATTTTGGTGGTTTTACAAATTATTTTTGGTGGGTTTATAAATGAATGCATACCGTTTTTAGACTCAAAATCCAGTTCAAATTAATGCAGTTCAAAAACCTTAAATGTCTACTGATTTTCTCTGACAGTTTCCCCGAACTGAAAGTAATTCAAAGAGGTGTGCCTCACTTCATCTTCCGCTGGAGTAGAGCGGATAAACCCCCCAGGACCGCGGTGATTTGCAGATCAATCATTAACGCATGAAACACGGAAGAGAGAACTGCGAGTCTGCAGCGACTCCTGTTACGGTTTCGGTACTCTTTAGTCACATCCAGGCTTTTGTAGTGACGGAGTTCTCTGATGAAGATCCATGGAAGCATCTTGCGACGCTTCTGGTCCTGCTGCTCACCAGTCGACAAACACGGCTATCTCTTTAGAAAGGTAGCGGGACACATTTAACACAATTTCGAAAGACTGTTGGTCTATATATCACATTTATTAAACTTTATTGGCTGATAGCAAGTTACTTAATTACACTTTGCACTAGTAGCCTATTGAATAAATGATATGGGTGCAATTAAACCAACACACAAGGCTGCAAGACTGAATTAAAATTATTGGTGAAAATTTCTCCCCAGGGACAGAAGACTGGCTCCTATCAGAAGCACTGGTTTGTACTAAAGGGGAATCTTCTCTTCTACCAAGAGCAACCAGGGGACAGCAGCCCACTGGGGGTCATAGTGCTGGAGGGCTGCTCCGTCCAGCTATGCGACTCGGAACAGTTGTTTGACTTTTCTGTGGTGTATGGGGACCGGGGGCAATGGAACCATAGGCTGGCCGCTGCAGATGAGCCAACGCAGCACAGCTGGGTTAAAGTGTTGCTGGCAGCCAGCCACGGCTTCTTGTCCATGCTGGTGAGGGACCTGGAGAGGCAGTATAAAGGTGAGTATGTCACCGGGAAGGTGACAGTGGAATAAGCGAGAACATGCACCAGGTTCCTGACACATAGTGACCGCAGACTGGCATCTCTTACAACTACATGGCTGGCAACTTTTTGGCAAAGGCACTGGTGGTTTCCAGTGTCAAAATATTTCTGGCTCTGGGAGTGGAATGGACATCTACCAAATATCTATGGGCTTAACTTAGCTTCTATAATGAGCTCATTCTCTCTGCTTCAGTGTGTGCTGTAGCCGAGCCGCCTAACACGTATCGTATCTACATTTCCTCCTATTCTCCTTCCCCATCAAACAGATATGGGAGGTATAGCCTACCCCTCTGAGTCTCTGCAGCTCTCCACTGGGTCTCATCTAGAGGAATCAGAGTTAACCTGCTCTCTGGGTTGCAAGGAAATAGGCTGCTTCGTCTTCAGGGGAAGCAGGGGTCCCCTGCCAAAAGTGGGGCGAGGCTATACCAGGAGCATGTCACTTAATGCCCTTCACACTTCAAGCTGGAGGTCGCCGAAACTCTGGACAAAGAAGACCATCCATGTCGCACCCGTAAGCAGGCCAGCCCCACTGTGCGCAGGACCACAGCCCTTGGAGGATTTCTGCACGTTGCATGAGCTCTACGGTCAGGAAGTAAAAACTGTAATGGCCACATGGCGAGAAAGGCAGAATGATGGAGAAGTTCGGGAGGGGGATATGACTGATTCGAGGTAAACGATGATGTAAAATGTTCCTATGGGGTGCAGTCATGTGACGGGAGCACTTACTTAGGTTACCTGTGTCGCAGTCAATATATGAGGCTGAGTTTGTTTACTCTTCCACCCAAACCCTAATAGCCAACCTTGCCCATATTTGTAGCTATCAATACCCATATTTTGTCCTTGTGTGTTTCTTCCCTCTGCTATTGCCGAAAACCTCTCTGCTGTTTTTCTTTAAACCAATTCTCAACTCTCACACCCCCATACCCCCCCAGCCCTGGGCCCTATTTTGCACCGGTGGAAAGTAGTTTTGCACTATCGTCGCGTTGCTCTTTTAAGGCAGTGCAATGTCATTGTGCTTCGACCAACAAAAACCACGTCTGAAGTCAGTGGTGCATTACTAAACGGCATTTAAGCAACACGTTTTAGAAATGTGCAGGTGCACGACGCTTGTTACAGACACAGATATAATATTGGTCTTTGTTATTTTATGTCTTTTATACAGTACAGGCCAAAAGTTTGGACACACCTTTTCATTCATACATCTGATCCTTTCACATAATCATACTGTTTAATGAAACACCGAAAGAAATGGTAAGGAATCAAAATTGTGAGAGTAGAAAAATAACAGCCCTATTGCCTTTTATTTGAACATTTTAAATGACCTTAAAAACTGTAGGTTATGTTTTATTTGAATAAAGATAACAATTTTATTCATATTTTTCAAACTGCAGACCCAAAATTAAATTAAAAAACACACAAGCATAATTAAGTTCCTGTTCCCAGCTGCTGTAATCGCTCAGCAGCAAGCTTCTGTTTTACCCATCCATCATCATTATATGTTGCTTTCCACACTGTGCGGATGATCTGGTGATGCCAAATAATGAGGACACCTCATCCTACGCCTGCTTCACCTTGAAAGGCTTCGGTAGAACAGTGGTGCACCCATACGTGATGTGCTTGTGCCTTTTCACCTCGCGCATGATCATGTCTGTTTCCTTAGGTGAATACTGATCTGGTTGGCCAGGTAAACATGTCATTAAAATAACAAACTGCTATAACTCATGCATCACTGCCTTTTAAAGGGGAGGTGACGTGCAATTCCGATTGGTTCATTGCATGTTACGCTCCAGACACACCTCGGACTAATTAAGACAGGAGAACCTTATTGCACCTTGCACTGGCTCAAAGTCTGGTTTTTCCATCATCAACCGTAATCAAAAAAACTGGGGTTGCGGGGGGGACTAGAACCTATCCTGAGAACAAGGGGCACAGGCGGGAACAAATCCTGGGCAGTCGCCAACACACTCACAGGACCAATTTAGACATGCCAATCAACCTATACTGCACACTTTTGGACTGTGGGAGGAAACCGGAGCCCCCTGCAGAAACCCACATGAACACAGGGAGAGCGTGCGAACTCCACACAGAAAGGACTCGGGACCAAACCCGGGACCTTCTTGCGGACAGGCAGCAGCGCTAACCACTGTGCCACCATGTCGCCCCCTATAGGAATCCAATAGGGATAATCCTGTGGAATTTCTATCATATTTTGGAACCAAAACCCTATAGGAATCCTACTGGATTTTTTAAATAAGAAAATGAAACAAAGTTATTGCTCTCTCACATGATGTAGCTTATCAAGGTAACAAATATTTTGAAAAGGCTACCGGCTAAGAAAAAAGACATATGCAGTACTGAGAAATCTTTAACATTAACATGATGATAAAGACGATATATAAGTGATTTTGAGATTTACTAACCTTTCTGGATCATTTTTCAGGGCCAGATTCATCCCCATATCTTACATCATAAATACATCCAATAGCACAGATACCATTTACAATTCTTTTGTTGTAAAACATCCCATTTTGGGGGATCCTTAATCCACAGAATGAGCATATACATGTTCAGGAATCTGGGAGAGAGACTGTGGAGAGGGAAGAGGGATATTGAACGCAGGATTCCTGTTGTTACTGATTAACTGGTGAAACGTTTTTAACTTGGAAACGGCGTGTGCTTGTTTTGCCATAGCAACAATATTATATGGTTTCTGCAGTAACGCACTCAATACATTTGCCAAGAAAGCATCACAGCTAATGGTTAAGAGACTTTAGTAGGAGAAGCTAATTTTAGCGAACATATAAATAAATGGATGAGATTCACCTTGAGTTCTTGACAGGTCTTGATGTTGAGCGGTCTTGGGTCTTCCACATTGCATGGACGTCAGGGACAGTGCCTTTGGACTGGCAGACTGGGGTGGTGGTTCCAATCTTTAAGAAAGGGGACCAGAGGATGTGTTCCAACTTACACTCCTCAGCTTCCCTGGGAAGGTCTATGTCGGGGTACTGGAGAGGAGGGTTTGTCCATTGATCAAACCTCGGATCCATGAGGAGCCATGTGGATTCCATCCTGGCGGCGGAACACTGGGCCAGCTTTTTATCCTCACAAGGACACTGGAGGGCTCATGGGAGTTTGCCAAACCAGTCTACATGTGTTTCATGGACTTGGAAAAGGCATAGGGGGTCCTGTGGTGGGTGCTTCAGGAAGCTCTTGATTTACCAGTTGATCTATGTTCCTACCCTCACCTGTGGTCATCAGCTCTGGGTAGTGACTGAAAGAATGAGATTTCGGCTGAAATGAGTTTCCTTCGTATGGTGTCTGGGCTCAGCCTTAGAGATAGGGTGACATTCAGGGGGGGCTCCGCATCGAAAGCAGCCAGTTGAGGCAGTTCGAGCATCCATCTAGGATACCTCCTGGGGAGGTGTTTTGGGCACATCCAACCAGGAGGAGGCCAAAGCTCCGGGACAGACCCAGGACATGCCGGATGGATTATATCTCTTGACTGAACTGGGAACGCCTTTGTACTCCCCCAATGGAGGTGGCTGGTGAGAGAGAGGTTTGAGCATTCCTGATTAAACTGCTGTCCCTGTGACCCAACACCGAAAAAGCATGAAGTTGACTCCTCATGCACACCTAGATGAGCGCTGCGCAGTCCCTGGGTGGGTTAGTTCCAGCCTTTTTCAATTCAATTTTTTTGGAAATGGTAACCCTTACTGACTCTTGTCAAATGAAGACAACTTCTTACCAAAAAAATGAGTTTGTACTCTATCATGGAATGGTTTGTAATGCCATACTGTGTTGCAAAGGAGATATGAATGACCATTTTAGTCATGTTGGCCAAACGAAGCTTCATTAAACCATTTACGATATTTCTTGACCCCACTAGGTGGCACTCTTGGTTTAAAGACAAAAGCGCAAACTATTAATTTGAGGCATGCATTGAGCCTTTTGTTGAACAGTGAGCACCATCTAGTGGGATAAAAAAATACCACAAATGGTTCATAGAGTTTCATTTCATCAGTCCAGTCCACAAGTTCTCATTTTGACCCTTTGTGGTCCTTTGAGTTTGCCCTGCTTCTGTTTAGTTTTTTCCAGTAAAGCTCTTTTCATTCCCCTCGTGTTTGTTCTCCCTTCCTTCCTTGCCTGGGCGTGACACATAGCCGTAATTTGTTCAGCATGAAATGACCTCATGCACAATTGGCTGTATTGAAACATCTTAAAATATCTAATCATTTTTCTTCTCCTAGTCATAGTCTTTTCAAAGAATCAGGAACACATAGGCCTACATGCAGAAAAGGCAGATATAGAAGGTAATTATGAAAGCTCAGTGGCACTGCTGTTTGTTTGCCTTCTTTACAAAATAAAAGTACAATCGGTATCTACTAGGCTAGACACCTTTCTTTAATTCAGATTGTTAGATCCTGATTGGCTGTGTGAAGTGCCAAGAAAATCCAGATACAGCTAGTTTTACAGAAGGTCATATGCAACATGAATTACCAAGTCCACTTGATGATATGTTCAAATGGCCTAAATCATTCACAGAGAAGTCCACAAGGTCTCCTTTACACCCATGGTCAGATGTCACATTAGCATAATTTGTTGTATTACTTCTGGCATTTTCCCTCAGACACAATTTATTTGCTACAGCAACTGAAACCACCTAAAATTATGAAGCATCTTTTTACCAGCAAATAACATCTTGCCATATGTTGCCATGCTCTCTCTTCATGCATTCAAACAACTATGTAAATACCCAGCCGAAAACATCACATTACATTTCTTTTGTCAAGGTTGTGTGGCATATTTTTAAAACAAAACACCAAATGTTTGGCCTGTGATGAGAGAACAAATAATGCTAACCTCAGGGATGGAAACCTATTTATTCCCTTCAATAGCCAGTCAAATTCATGACATCTTTCAAAGAGAAGGCCTTACCGAGTTATAAGAACATGCTGCTAGCAGAAGTCTGGTTCAGACATGGAAAACCCATCATTTGTGCATGTGACACTGCAATGAAGTGCTTACTTTGAGGGATTCACCAGTGTAATGCCAGGTATGGAGGTGGGTACCGTCTCAATGAGGGAATGATTGTGGCCAAAGGGAAAGGGAAGGGATATTTAAGGGTGTATCCTGATGTTGAGGCTGACTTGCGAAGCCAAAAGCATATTGTTGAGTGTGGGGCAAAGGCTATTGAGAAAGGTGTTGACCATGTGCTTGACCATGTGTCTGTGTCACCCTTGATCCTATTAAACAGTTCTACTGGTTCTGATATGAAGAAAGGGTTCCCAAAGGGTCATATGCATTGTATGCTACTTGGGGTAACCAACCAATTCTTAGACCTTTGGCTCAACAGCAAATATCACACTGATCCATGGAATATCGGACCATCCAAACACACAACTGATCAATGATTATGGCCCATCAGACCACCCTCTGACGCCCCAGAGTGCCACGCACAGTCCACTTGGCACATAAATGGAAAGCCGTAGAGTGTCAGAGCTGGCTGCTGTTTTACAGTTCACCTGTCTGACACATGATCTTGCCAAATAAATACTTAAGACATTGTTTAATGTTATTAAATGCAATATTCAACCTTCTTAAAGATAGAGTTTCAGAAAGAGACTTGGCAGATGTTTCTAACTGTATAAAAAAATGTTTGCCAGATCCCAGAAATTTATGGAACGTGCCAAATGTCATATAATGTCCACCTGTTAGCACATCCAACATTTTGTGTCAAGTGGTATGAGCCACTGCGGTCAAATTTTGCTTTTGTGTTTGAAGGGCATAACCAAAGGCTGTCATGGTTATGCCATGGTACACTATCAATACCCAACGAAATAGCATTCCACTTTAATGTGCTGCGGTCTTTGGCAGATTTACTAGAAAAGTCACATTGTGCAGGGAATATCACACACAGAGTGAATCAGGTGACTGGATAGATGGTTGTCCTTTGAGGTCCAAAGCTATGAGTTGGTGACACTGTTTTGCTTGGTTGTCCACAGCACAAAACATAGATGTTAGTTGAGCAAAATAGAGCCCCCAGTATGTTCCCATCGATGTCCCCCCCAACCTAAAGTTGCCATTATGGATGTAGACAAACCTAGACACGCCACTGAACTCAGGGACAGTAACTCAGAGCTCTGACTGTAGAATCGGCTGGTCTCGTGCTGAAGTGAAACTTCACTTCTACTCGCATTATGTGCAAGATCTTTTTATTTTTGCTTTAAGAAGATGTGGAAATATCATTTTGTCATTATTTTAACCCTGTCAATTTCTTCCTTTTCCCGTTTCAAAAAAGAAGCTGGAGATCTAAGGAGAACAGCTGTACACTCATTGTTGTAGGGTGGACGCTCCATGTGTAGTGAACAAGCCTTTCGATGAATTTGTGACATGAAGTGTTGGCAAACGTTAAATAGACATTTATAGAAATTCTATGTCCTTTATGTGAGTTTTTGTGTATGAATGAATTTACGAGCCCCCCCTCCAGCTGGCTCCTTTGACGTTACCATTTGGGGGGGCTGCATGACCTAGGTAACGGGGCAAAAGGCTTTAAGCTATTTCTGGGCAGAAAGTGAACACAGCCCTTGGAGAGGATACTGGCTCTAGGACTCCTGCCATGATTCACTCTAGGGCAGCCCCCTGATGTAAGTGCTGCTGTGAATCCATGCTGCTGCCAGGGCGAGCAAACAGCCAAGGGGGCGCGAGTGCCAGCTGAAGTGACCCCATCCTGGAAAGCCTTGTTACATAAGAGCATTACGCTGGTCTCTGCTGCGCTTGCCTTCTTGGCAAAGGAGAGAAATGTATCTATGTTACATGTAATGGGTGTATATTTTAATGGTCTGCTTCTTGTTCCCATAGTATAATAAATCATTCTCATATTACTACTTATACAAATAATTATCATTATTATAATTATTGTTATTATTAATAATAATAAAAAGTTGCGATAACAATACCAATTATTGTTACCATCATTATTAGTACTATTATTATTATTATTATTATTATTATTATTATTATTATCATTTTCTGATGAAAACGGTTATACTGTGTTACATTGCTCATACATGCTGCCACCTGCCCCATTCCCAGTGCTTACTGGGAAGGGCTTCCAGCTCACCATGACGGCATGGATAAATTATTAAATAAGTAATTTGGATGGATGGGTGGATGTTGATGTGTCATATTAATGTGTATCAGATATCCACAAATCTATGTGCGTATAGAACCACACCCAGCAAACATGCCATGCTGGGTATTTGCTTATCCCACTGATATTACAGGTTGCACAAAACAGCGCTATACAGCATAGGGCACAATCACGCACGGAGTAATGTAGCATGTCTTATGCTTTTATTTTAAATGAAAGGGAATTAAAATACTTTGACAACTTTAAATTGTTTAAAACTTACATCATCTAATAACAACAACAACAACAACAATAAAAATAATAATAATAATAATAATAGTAAACTTACATTTATCATTTATCTAATTGGTTATATACAAAAAAATACATATTTCTTATGCGTATTCTATATATTTTTTCCATTAGGTTTATATATTACACTTAATGTTAATGACTAAATTTCCCATATTGACTCTTTCTGACGTCCGCACATCATTACTTCTGTGGGTTATCTAAGTTATCTAAGTCATGAACGAAAAACAACTCAGTGGACGAATTAAACGTTGGATCAGTCAGTAAAAGAAATGACCTGACCATAGAGTATGACCTGACCATAGGCAATCGAGTAAAATTCGTTCACTCAACAACAAACAATCGTTTAACAGCGAAGGCCTGTTTTGTGACGCAACAGCATGTTCATATAGGCATATGCAACCATGAAAACAATTCTAATCTCGTTTCCAATACAAATGCCCACATTTAATTACAAACACAACAGAGCGATTACGTACACAAAACAAAGACACACTGTAAATGTGAACTGTTTAAAATGAAAAAGTTCTGCACAATACCTCCACTGACGTTTGACAAAAACACATTTGTTGGTGAATTAAAGTTCTGAAAAGTCTTGCAAATCGAGCCCGGCGACATCGCTTGTATTTTTAGTGCATTATCAGATTACCAAAGGCGCCTCTATCTTGAGGAATTTATATTTATATTAGATATGTCTTAATATTAAAACCCAAAGCAGTAATTTCTAGATACATTAAATGCTGCACTGTTTCAAAGTGGGCCAATCGGTAGCTGGGTGTGAGATCAGACAGTCAAGCTGCCCCTATTTCCAGACCTGTTCGTGAGATGGCGATTTTATTTCCTCTCCTATTTCTTTGAATTCCATTTTTAAAAGATTGTATTATATAACTTTACTGCAAGGCTATGAGCAGCAGTAGATGCATCTCCTGCTTTCTACCAACAGAGAATGTGGAAAAAACTGTCCTCAAGCCTCACGCCTAAATATTATCAAAGTGCATGAGATATTGCGATAAACGTAAAAATACATTTGTTTATATATCGAGGGGTAGGGAAAGACGTAAGAAGAAAATTAATCACTGTGGGAATAGGAATGTGAGAAGAAAACTGAAAAAGTCCATAGGGAATTTTAAAGAGTTACAAAAAGATTTGCGACTAATCGTTTTCTCTCACATGTTCCCTCTAGAGGCCTTTCATCTTGCCTCCTCTTTTCATTTGTGATCCATGAAATACGAAAACTTTGAAAACGCAATAACGTCACAGCTACCGTGACCATCGCCCCACTGCCGATAAACTGGCTGAACTGACCGCAATTTTCTCATCAGAACCGGACCTGCTTCTCTACAGCAATTTGACATTAGGAGAGAGAGAATGTGAGTTAATGGGAAAGAGAGGGAGAGCGTGCATGGAAGGGTTTCAGCTTTCACGCCTGCAGTCCGATGCTTACTATACAGTATTCGGGGTTCAAATATGGACCTCGGCGGTAAAAGGTATGTCTGAAGCTAGTAATATACAGGGGACAAACATAAGAACTTATTATTGCGTCATTGTCAAATTAGATTGATTTATTAACTACTGATAATACTCTCTTAATATTTTCTGTGTCGAATCCATTGCCTCCCAGTATTCGCAGTATGGGAGTGGAGGTAATATTTGTGGCTAACAAACTGCATCTATATGTATCTGATAGCCCGACTCCCAATTTCAAATGCATGCAAGACGGAGAGAATTGGGAAATGCTTAAGAAAAAAGAAAAAAAGAAAGGCTGTAGCTTTGTAGTTTAAGACGTAACCGGACTGCTGACAAACGTTGGCTTTTATTTTGAAAGGGAGAGTCCAGCTATGCCTGAATCTTAATTCATGAGTTATAAAGATATATGCAGCTTTCTCAGATCAACATACAAATAAAACAAGAACCACCCAGAGTCTTCGAAACACTTTAGTGCTAACGTCACACTGACCCACAGAAGTAGCATAATGATGTTTTCCAAAGGTGTGTCACATGTTGCATGGTGTATGACAGATCTAATCATCTCAGTTATTCTGGCCTGAAGTCTAGTAGGCCACCAATGACATGACAGTCATATCCATAAGAGTTCAGAGAATTTATGTCTAGGAATCAGCTGTAATTGAGGGCATCTACCAATAAGAATAAGTGAATTTTTTAAGGTGTGAAGACATATGAAGGGATATCTGCCGTAGGGCCCAGTAGCCCCTAATATTGGGTATATCCATATTAGTCCACACATGACACTAAAGTGTAGCCAGGACCTCAATATCATGTTCTCCTCATTCCAAGACACATGGATCTATTTCTGAGCAGCTGTAAGGTTTCCCTTCCAAACTTGACGAGCAGCTATAGTTAACTCAGCTGCCGGGAGGTATATAAGCCCCCGGGGAACTGTGCTTTCATGCGGCTTCACATTTTCTTCTCTTTTCGACCGTTCCAACTTCTCACACCGTCGGGAAATGGTGAGTAACTCCGGCCCGGCCACATCCATCCTTCATCTTCCTCCTGTGGGGGGCGCCACAGCGGAGAACGTGCGGACATTCAGAAACGCACCATTGTCTCATTTTTATGGATTTAACATTTGAAATATTTTTTTGGGATTTTTATTGTCAATTTTTTTTTTCTTTTACAGTTGTGCTCCTCTGTTCTCAGACATGAGAAAATACGGGTTTATGTAATGAGTCAGAATAAGCCAGAAATCTTGCTTAAGGACAATTAAAGCTGAAAATGCATAACAACACATAGATGGGGAAAAAATCTGCAGTTCAGATTGACCTGGAAATAATGTACTGTTAATGTGTATGTGTCAGGTGAACCAAGCTATACAGACACTCCTCTACTTGCGAACTTTCAACTTACGAACTTTCAGACATACGAATGAAGAGGACTGTAAATCCAAATTATGTTCACTGGGCTTGCATTTCCTGTTCGCAACATCAATTTTTTCTCCTACGCACCAATTCCGCCTAGTACAACTTCTTGCCGCTACTCCCACTGCGTAGCAGCGTAGCGTGCGTACTCCCAGCATATCCTAGTTATCTATACTTGCGTATACCCTTAAAATGATGTTGAATAATGACTTACGAACATTTCAAGTTACGAACGGCCATTCGGAATGTATCTCATTCGTAAGTAGAGGAGCATCTGTACATACATATTTAAACTACATTACATTCCAGAAATAAATCATAATGAAGGCAAGAATGAAAAAAAAAAAATCACCAAAATAAATTATTTTTTACTCTAATATTGATCCTGATTTCCATAAGGCATGTTTTGAAACATGCTCTATTACTGAATTCTACTATATTTTATGGTCAAAAAATCTACAGTACATTCAGGCTATTATGCTTAAAAGGGAAATTAACAGTTCTAGGTGATGTTTTTTTTCATTAGAAGTAGCAAACATTGTACTGGCCTCCACTGAGATTTTGGGTTACTTTTCAATATGTTTTCTCAACATTTGATATGTATTAACAGATGCATAATCCCACTGTAAAAATAGCATGACTGGATATGTATAGTGTGAAAAACACAGGGCACACAATGTATCAGGAAGGACCTTTTCCCAGGGGGGGTCACCACACTAGGAACTGCATGACTACAAAGTCACTCTGTCCTTACCACACCCATGAGTTGAATGGCACGTCTCACTCAACCCTCAGGCACCCAAGAAGGCCAAGAGGAGGCAGCAAGGCGAGGGTGGGACCTCCAACGTGTTCTCCATGTTTGAGCAGAGCCAGATTCAGGAGTACAAGGAGGTAAGAGTCTCCCACAAGCTCTCTGTGGGTTCTACACGCTCACTCAGGGGGATCTCATTCACTGGCTTGGAGGGCAAACTTCTGCTAGACTTTGATGTCTAGTAATTAAGCACATAGTTAAAGTACCTCGTCAGGCAGAGAGCTCTGGGAATTTTGATAGGTGGCCAAGTTAATCAGTCATTCAGCACAATGATGGATGGAGTTTCTCCATGACAGCTGCTATCCAGGCATAACAGAAGGTAACCTCATATTCGACACTTTAGAAGGCTCCGCCCCTTCGGCAGGCCCTCTGCTTCCTTCTTGATGACCTCGGGACGGCAGGGAGTCGCAGCTGTCAGACACAGCTGAGGGAGGGAGAGAGAAAGTAACAGTGGAAGGAGGAGGCTAGGAAGAGAGGACAGGACTAAATGAACACAAAGGATATGTTGATAATGACCAGTCTGGAGAAAAGAAGAGGCAGGTGAGTCACGAGTGACAGGAAATAAGATGACTGAGGAAAGACAGAACAGGCAATAATAATAATTGCAGGAGAGTGATTTCACCCCCGAGACCCAGGGTATGTATATATAGACATATATGTGTTTAATAGAAGGTTAAACGTAAGTAATACCTACTCCTTGAATGCCACAACTGGAATGTCTGACTTGGCACAGGGACCATTTTAAGACGCACAGAGGGAGGTTCCCAGCTGCCTTTTAAGTCCAAGACCCAGAGTCGTCGTCTCAGGTTTCAAGTATTAAGGAAAGAACAAGGAGTACTTCATGTATGTCCTAGCCGGAGCAGACATACCCGACAAAACGGCAGCGCACACCCTGTTAGGCAGCTTTTCAGGACATCAGATGGATTCAGATGTTTAAGCAATATGGACATAAGCTGTAATTCAAAAATTAATTCACATACAAGACTCAGTGCTGTCATTGATATCAAGGAAGATGACCCATTGAAGCGATTGAAGACTTGAGGGGAAATTGCCTGTAAGTCACCCTGGTCTTCTCAGACTTCCATGCTCACAAGCCTATCGTTCTCTTACAGGCTTTCACAATCATTGATCAGAACAGGGACGGCATCATCAGCAAGGATGACTTGAGGGATGTGCTGGCTTCCATGGGTAAGAATCGTTTTTTTTACCCCCAAAGTTCATTTCATTTAAGGCGCAGACCCTTATGAAAATGCTTTGCCAGAAGAATTGAACCAGCAAGGCCTCACCGCCGTCCAGCCTACAGCAGCGTAGGCGTCTTGCATCTGCAGCACGTTCATTGTTACATTTTCCTGCCACGCAGGTCAGTTGAACACCAAGAACGAGGAGCTGGAAGCCATGATCAAGGAAGCCAGCGGGCCCATCAACTTCACCGTCTTCCTCACCATGTTCGGCGAAAAGCTGAAGGGTGGGTTTCCCCCCGCCCCTGATCTCACCTGCACTTTCACTTCCCCTGATGTTACACTTCTGAAGCCTCTTCCAGCATACAGATGATTTTCATGTTCCTGCCTGGCTCAACGTGGCCCCCTCTCCCTCTTAGGCGCTGACCCGGAGGACGTCATCGTGAGCGCTTTCAAGGTTCTGGACCCACAGAACACTGGCACCATCAAGAAGGAATTGTGAGTATCCTAATAGTCCAACCAGAGTATTAGTGAGTAATGTGCCAGTCTTTGCTTATAGGTTGCAAGTCTGTAGATTAACAATGCAGTAGTGCAGACCTCCTGGGCATAATACACCCTGTGTCTTTCAGCCTTGAGGAGCTCCTGACCACTCAGTGCGACAGGTTCTCCGCAGAAGAGGTGAGACTGCGGTCCAGTCCCTTCCCACCTGCTTACTATGTTGACGTGCTCAACCACGAGTTCATTATTATGTGTAATGCAGTCCATTGACATTCATACTTGCTGAAGGCGATAGTGCCAGATAAATTTAGTAAAAAATATTCAGTGGAAGGTATCTGTTGGTGTGAACCAGTGTGGGTGTCCGACCTGACCTTCCTTACTCTTTGCTGATATGGTGACTCTGACCCCCCCCACAGATGAAGAACCTGTGGGCCGCCTTCCCCCCTGATGTGGCTGGCAACGTGGACTACAAGAACATCTGCTACGTCATCACACACGGTGAAGAGAAGGAGGAGTAGAGAAGGAAGACAAGAATACTGCATCCTTTGGTTCTCCACCACTCCTCACCTCCGCCACACCCACATTACCTCCCTCTTTTTCACTCTCTCTCTCCCTCGCCCTCCCACTCTCACAAAAGAAAGACTTTACTGAGGTTTTTAGTGAGAGCACAGAAGATTCTGGGTATCTGGGAGCTAGTACGAGGCCCATGGGAATATTTTCAATAAAATGATATAATCCCATCCCTCATTCTCTTAGATTCCTCTTCTTCCCTCCTCTGCATCACCCCGTCTTTTATCTC
This sequence comes from Hyperopisus bebe, assembly GCA_026777045.1. Lineage (NCBI taxonomy): Eukaryota > Metazoa > Chordata > Actinopteri > Osteoglossiformes > Mormyridae > Hyperopisus > Hyperopisus bebe. The sequence continues at coordinate 7,437,725 of JAODJW010000045.1, forward strand.
CTCCACCCCCCACGAACACCAGTGTGTGCATCTCCAGCAGTCCTGCAGAACGCAGTCCGACAGAGCGGAACATTTACCTGCCAGATGGTTCTTTGCAGGCTCTGTGGGATCGCACTGATTGCTTAATGGAAAACAGTAAGTAATTCCAGCTGGTGGGAGATTTCGCCGTGTTTCACCAACCCACGGAGAACCTCGTACTGTACGGCACGCAGCCAGGGAACTATGCTGGACATGATCCTATAAAATAGGACATTTCCCATTTCTGGGAAAAGAGAAAGGGGAGTGACAGTGGGGGGGGGGAGGCTAATGGTGGGAGAAGTGACTTAGCATCCTCTTAAAAGCTGGTGCAAGCGTCGCGAGAGTGAGAAAGAGAAATGAACCGCCGCGGAGAGGAAGAGGAAAAGCGGCCGAAAGAGAACATAGACTCTTCGCCCCCTTTTCCTCAGCCTCCCAGCCACCCCCCCCCCATACTGGTCCACCTGTGCATCTCAAGTGTAACACATCACAAAACAGCTCCATCCACTGTGAATAAAAAGAAACTCTTTCGTATTGCAGTATTTGTGCCTGTTGTTGGGCTGGACTGTGCTGGGGGGCGGGGCGGG
>JAODJW010000045.1:7454410-7464855 GCA_026777045.1 Hyperopisus bebe
GGAGCCAAGGTGCAGCCGGCGAATGACGACGAAGGAGGGAGGTCGGGAGATTCTGCAGGGCTCCCCCTGGAACTTACGGCACGTAACAGTGTGCACTATAAAGACTACTGAGGAAGCACTTCTGAAGCGCTGTAACATCAACCTGAGCCAACTTCAATCTCTAGCACTTAGTAGACAAATCTGGAAATCCATCTGTATCCAGGCAACCGGAAAAATGAATAGCATTTTTCTTCAAAAAAGAACAGAAAGACGCGCCAAACGGCACCAATGGGTGGCTGGCACCGTCCTAACATCAGGGCAAGTCAGCTCTATCTGTGAGCGAGTGTGTGGTTCCCGAATCGGCCTCCACAGTCATATGAAGTGGCACCAATGCCAAAATCACTGTTTCCCTGCCAACCACCCCCCCCAAATCCTGCCCCCCACTCCCTGGTGCAAGCTTTGTCATCGGACATGATGGACAGCTAACAGGCATAGCTGCACTTTTTTATTATCAGACCTAATGCCAATTATCTGCATTGTAAAAATTATATAAGATGACGCCATATCCCTCTGCCCTGTCAGTGGATCTACTTCATTGAATTTACCCGCTGTATGAAATGTGTTATGCAAATAAAGTTCCTGTCAGGATTGGTCCCCGTCTTGACCAATTCAGTCCGTCATATTCCCATTTGGCTGGCAAGTGTTACTTGTCATCCCATCACCCATTGTTTCCCAGATTTGTTCAATTCTTCATGTGTTCCTCTGCTCCCTAGGGCACTGTGTGACTGAACGGGATAAGTATGCACTTGAAAAATCTGCTTCCTTTCTGCCATGAGTTCAAGGCTGGTCAGAAGACAATCTGATCTTTATTGGACATTTTGAATTTTGTTTCTCTCTGAGAAACGCCGAGAATTCTTGTTTCTGTCCTTGTATTTCTGTATAGATCTTTCTTCTTATTTTCTAGTTATCTCAGCCTGTGTCTGTTTTTGTGGTCGTTTTGTCTCACTTGTATTCCTAGTGTTTCAGTTTTTAGCTTCTGTTAATTACCCTCACCTGTTCATTAATGCCCCTAGTCTGTAGTATTTGTGCAATCAGTAATGGCCCACACCTGCCCCTCGTCATGCCCTTCCAGTCTGTATATTTAAGTGCCTGTCTTCAATTCCCCAGTTGGTCATTGCTTTTGTTCCTGTATTGATCCCTGCTTGGTTTCTGTGTGGCTTGCTTGTTGTACATACACATAATATCAGTTTTCCCTCATGTTAGTCATAACCTAGTAGTTCTTGTTTCCTATCTGTCTTGGTTTGACCCCTTGTGGTCCCTATGTTCCCTGTTTGTTAGTCTGTTGATAATAAATTCCCCATTTCTCGTAAGCCGCACTGTGCACGACACTCTGTCATGCCCCATCATAACAGTTACCTTGCCTTGAATGCAATTCTTGCAACACCTAATATTACAAAACTTTTTTTTTGGCAAAAATCCTGCTCATTCTGCCTTTGAGAAACCTAACACGACAACTTTAACCTCTTGAAACTGGCTGGTTCTCACTTTTCACCTAAAGGGGAGTGGAGTGTATTTAGGGCAGGCATTGAAATTTGGACACAATGATAAAAAGAACAGCTCTCAACTATGACTCTGTTCAATTCAGTCGTAACAAAGAGGCATTGACAAGATCGTACACAAACCTAACATCATTAATTACTTAATACCAGGCACAATCTGTCAGCCAGTTCCGACTGATACGTTCCAATCAACAAAATCTCAAGTGTTGTCAGTACCCATAAAACAAGAGGCAGCCAGAGAATATCCCCCAGATGGCTGGACCATGTCCCCTTTTAGGGGACATCCTTAGAACCTCCAAAGGACGACCATCTTACTATGAAATAAAGAAATATTTCAAAAACAATTTATTATGACAACTTGCAGGAATACTATTTAAATATATAATAATTACTACCCGGATGGCGGCTGAGTGGGGATGCTTGTTTATAAGGAATTCAAACTTATGGTTTCAAGTTTCCTGTTCTTGTTGCCATGGAGACACTATTTTGCTGCATGTGCTGAGTTGAGCCTTCATTCCGCTTATATTGGTGATTAAAGCACCGTTAATGTTTACACCAGACAGGTAGGACACTACAACTTTTCATTTCTCTTAGTATCAGACTAATGTATATAAAGTGATAAAATATGGCAGGTTAAAGCATATTGAACTGCAATCCTATATTATTTTTAGTATCCTTGATATTAAAATGATTAAACCAACATTGTAAATTCCTATCAGAATGAGTTAACAGTCCTGTCGCCATATATTTTGTAGAAAGAGAAGAGTTATCTGCCTATCGCCTGCGGTGTCTGCGGTGATATTCAGGTATGTTAACTAAAGTTGTCAGTTTATCACATTGATTCGAAGTGCATTTCACCCTTCCACATTGTGGCGCAGGCTCTCAGTGATCTGGAAAAATCGTGTAAAATTTTCTGGTCCCCCTGGCAAGCAAAGCAAGCACCTATAACTGAGGGAGGCTAATCATGTGGGAGGCTGCTGTAAACACGCTTGGCGACCTTCAAACCAGCACTGTGCATAGATTTATGCCTTTATGAGTTACTGAACTTCTTGTGTGTTGTCTGCTGGCCTTCGCTTATGATCTGCGGCTCATGCAAAACTTACGCCTTCCTCTCGATATATTTAAGTCTCCTCTTTTGCAGTGTGTTTGAGTTTGTTTTTGTCCGTTGTTAATTAGTTAACATTTATTTTGTGTATTTCTTGGTTTATCATGTGTTTGTGTGTCTCAGTTACAGTCCCTTGTTTTTGCTCCCTGTTCCCTGTTTGCAGTATGTTCCTTGTTTTATTTTTTCTTGGCATTTGGACCTTTCTCTATCTATTGATTCATTGCGCAGAGGTAAAATGGGTGTGTCCCGGCTTGGCGATAGTGAATCTTTGGATATGTTGGGCTGCAAAGGATCCATCGGGTGGATTCTTCTCGACTCGGCAAAATAAGGATGCATTTCTAGGCCCCATTTGAAAGAGTCTTCCAAAAAAAAACATAAAAAATGAAAGAGTCTTCCAGATGGGACAGCCTTGTCGTACCTCTGTGACACATTTCATTTTCAAATGCAGCCTTAGAAGGATGCAGCACCTGAATTCGGACACAGCCAATGCTTTCTGTCTGACACCCGAAGAATGCAGCCAGCAATGATATTCCACCGGTTCAGGAGAGAGCAGATGTAGTGCAACAAACAGAAAAACAAGCAGTGCAGCGAAATAGGTAAACTTTTATGAACAGATTTAAAGTTATTAGTTTAGACTTGGGTGATATTACAGTAATATAGCATACCACAGTATTTTGAAATCCTATGCCATAGTTGCAACACTTGCGTAACATGAGAGGGTGTTCAACACACTGTTTCCGTTTAAATAAATATTTGCATCGTTTTGTTGGAGCTGAACACAGAACTAGTAACAACTTTTCTGAGGTAATTTGTTCATTTTTTAAAAATGTTTATTTCCTGAGCATCTTAAAATAACTTTATAATTGAGACTTTCATTCATTTATTTTTTGTTTGCAGTTATGCCTGTTAGGCAAGTAGCTATGACAGATCATAATCACACCCCATCCACTCTGAAGTTGTCAAGTGTCAGTCCTTAGTACACTTTACTTCAAATAAAGGTTGTTTAGATGTGGGATAAAGGGACAATGATACTTTATGTTTAAAATTTCCCTACTCAGTTGTTCTTATTATGACCACCAGGCCAAAGAACACTGGGTTTTGCCCTCTGTCCAATTGTCAGGATCAGTCCCTGCCCTGTCGTTCGTTTCCCCATTTGGCCAGCAGGTGTCGCTACATTCCATTCCTTTCCACTGTTCCCACTATGTTTAGCTCTATTCTCAATCCCTGTTGTTTCCTTTTGCTCACTGGGGTGCTGTGTGGTTGGGCACCATGTACCTCTTATCATCGTGGGTTCAAGGCTACCCGAAGGCCAGCATTAATTATCATGGATATTTTTGTTATCAGTTGCCTCATGTTTATTTAGTTCATGTATTTCTGTATTGTTCTGGTTTTTCCGCTTTTGTTCTTGGTTATCCCTGTTTGTATGTAGTTTTGTAGTTATGTCCTGTTTCACCTTTGTATCCTGTGTAGCTCTAGTCCCTAGGGGTTGGTTGGACTTCCTCGTCTAGCCCTTGTTACCTGTTTATATATGTGCCACCCTTTGCCCTGTTCCCTTGTCAGTCATTGTATGTGTTGGATTGTGTCTGTCTTCATTAATGCCCTGATATCATTAATCACTGATATCACCCATTTCCTTGGTTTGTTACATTGCCCTGTGTTCCTCTACCTTTTTAAGTCTTAGCTCCTGTGTTATTAACCTGCCTTTGTCTCTTTTTGTTTCCTGTCCTCTTGAGTTCAGGTTCTAATGAAGTTCCCCGCACCTCAGTATGAGATTGTCATTCTGCATGCCCTTTCATAGCACCTGTACATTTTTGAGATCACCCCAGCCTTAAAAAATAGTTTCCCATGTTGATCCATGAAAATATGCAATTTGCCCAATATTTTCATACACATTTCCACCCCCACCCACCCACTCTGCAAATATTATCATGGTGTACCTGCCCAGACCCCCCACTTTGTAAGCTTTATCATCGGAGAACCTGCTGGGGTAAAGTTAGCCTCATATTGATCAGGTTTCTGCCTGTACTCAATTGAGTTTAGAGCTAGACTCCTTTACATATTGCCCCATTGAATATGGTATGGATACAGTATAATAACCAATAAATATGTCTCTGCCCCGGCTCCATGTGTGTGGAGTTTGCATGTTCTCCCTGTGTGATTGTTTCTTTTGGGTTCTCCTGTTTTTCCCCACCGTCCAAAAACATGCTAAGGTGAATTATAGTTATCAGATTAGCTGTAGGTGTGAATAGTGAGTGTACCCTGTGATGGATTGGCACCCCATCCTGGGTTATTCCCTGCCTTGTGCCTGTAGCCTCTGGGATAGGCTCCGGACCTCTGTGACCCTGCATAGGACAAGTCGGTAAAGAAGATGGATGGATGGATGGATGTGGGCAGAGCCCAAGATAAAAAATTATATATATCATGACCACGTGTAACGAATTTGTCCCCACAATGTATTAAATCACATTTTATTAATTCATTCCTTTATTTTTGTTCAGTTGTGGCTGCATTGTTTTAAATTCATTCATTTGTTCCGACAATGTAATAAAACACTTTGACTATTGATCTGAACCAATCTGAACTGCCTACATTAGGCCTCTCCCTAAAAAACAATGTCGGAAAGCATATAATGATTTCCAGCGAATAGCTCTTACATCAGTGATCATGAAGTCACTAGAAAAGATCATAGTTCAACACCTCAATGGATCTTTATAGATGCAGCAGGACCCTTTCCAATTTGCAAATAAACGAGGTCATAGCACGGAGGATGCAGTGGCTAAGTTGATGCACTTCATCTCCAAACAACTTGATAAACCAAAAACATGCCAGAGCCCTATTTCTTGATTTTTCATCAGTGTTTAAAACAACTCAGTTGTATTAACTGTTAGGAAAAATGATTCAGTTACAGATTAATCCTTATATTGTTTATTGGCATTTCACTTTCCACACAGAGTTCAGATAATTAATGTAAACAACACATTTTCATCCGTAAATATATCTAATGTTGGACGCTGGGGTTGCATTAGCTTAGTGTTGTTTACCTTATATACCTTAGATTAACAACATAAAAAATTTAGAAACGAGAGGAGGCCATTCGGCCCCTCAAGCACGTTTGGGGAGAACTTAACTAATAGCTCAGAGTTGTTAAAATCTTGTGTAGCTCTGATTTAAAGGACCCCAGGGTTTTAGCTTGCGCTACACTAACAGGAAGACTATTCCATACTCTAACCGCACGCTGTGTAAAGAAGTGCTTTCTCAAATCCAGTTTATCATGTTCTCCCACTAATTTCTACTTATGGCCATGAGTTCTAGTATCTAAACTAATATTTAAGTAGCGCTACCATTTGACCTGTTAGAATCTTATATACCTGGATCATGTCCCCCTTAGTCTCCTTTGCTTGAGGCTGAACAGATTTAGCTCAGTTACCCTCACCTCATAAGACATTCCTCTAAGACCATGAATCATTCTTGTAGCCCTACGTTGAATCATTTCTAAGGCAGCAATGTCCTTTTTAAGGTATGGTGACCAAACCTGCACACAATATTCTAGGTGGGGTCTTACCAAGGAATTGTATAATCGTAGCATCACCTCCCTTGACTTAAACTCCACACACCTAGAGATGTAACCCAACATCCTATTGGCCTTTTTATAGTTTTCCCCTAGTATGCCAAATCAATTCCTTTTAAAATACTCCGATGATTCCACTGTACTGTTTACCGAGTATGATGATTCTACATTGTATCAGCGAAATGGCTGAATGGTGTGATAAAAATCATCTCACTATTAACACTGCAAAGACAGAGGAAATAATTTTTGGAAATTTGGCTAACGGTAAATTATACCCAGTGATTCATAATGCATAAATTAACTTGGTATCAGCCTATAAATATGTGGGTATCATGATAGATGAACATTTCTCATGTACCCTCATATAGAATTTATCTACAACAGTGTATTTACTTCGGAGACTGAAATCCTTCGGAGCTAGTATTCATATTAATTATTGTCTTTTACTTCTGTGATTCAGAGCATCATGCTTTATTGTAGTACTGTCTGGCTGAGTAGCCTATCAGTTAAAAATAAAACAAAATTATATGATCAAATTAAACTCTGCTCAAAGATCGTTGGATTACCTGTGGTGTATTCGTTTCAGGAAGCTCATAAAGAGAGCATGCTTGGATTGTCCAGAAACATTTCCTCTGACTCTTCACATATTCTGCATAAAGAATATCAACTTCTGCCCTCAGGCAGACATTTCAGAGTTCCTTCTTTCAAACGTATTAGATTTAGAAAATCTTTTGTATTCCAATCTATCCTATTGTTGAACCAGTTAAAATGCGGCTAAAATCATGTGCAATGGGGTGCATGTTATGGGGATTTGTACTTGTGTAATAACAATAATTACAGATTTTACACCTCCCTCTACTCTTTGTAGAGTAAGGTGACCAACCTGTTGGGGTGTCCAGGGAGCTGGGGGTTAAGGGCCTTGCTCAAGGACATGCTGAGGCTGGGTTTGAACCTGTGACCTTCTGTTTAAACGCACACAGGCTTAGCCCACTTTTTTTATTTTGCTTATTACCCAGCTCCACTATGCAGTATGGATTTTTGTAGAATTCCAATTTGGCAGATATGATATTAGTGTTAGAGATTACTGTAAATTAGCCCACTCATGAGCAGTGGCATTAAAAAGTGTTTGACATGGGGGTTTAACACACCTGATTTAACACAAGGCAGAGGACAACCCAGGATGGGGCACCCACCCATCGCAGGACACACTCACACACCATCCACTCACACATGGACACCTGCAGGCAATTCAGTAACAACAATTAGCCTCAGCATGTTTTTGGACTGTGGAGGAAAACCGGAGTACGCAGAGAAAACCCCAGGATGACACCGGGAGAGCATGCAAACTCCACACACTTACCAACTTGGTAACTCCAAACATCATTATTATCATTATTTATTTGTATCGTTCCACATGTCATGGGGTGGGAAACAGACACATAGTATTTGTTGGGGGAGGACTAAAGTGGAGGCTCACCCAGGGTGACTTACAAGCTACACACTGAAAAGCTGTCCAGACATGTTGGCTAATGCTATTATGATTGATACCATTTGTAGAAGACTTTATTTCTTATTTTAAATCCCGTTCACTGACCATTGGTTTTAAAATCATGGAGTTTCTCTGACATCTCTAATAAATTATTAAAATTTCCATTCCCATTAAAGTGACCATGTAACTTCCATATCTATAGTATCTTCAGCATTACAATGAAAATATCAAACTGCATTTCTAATCCTAACCACCAAGTGGCGAAAGTCATACAGTAAAACAGGGGTAACCAATCTTATCTGCAAAGGACCAGTGCATATGTGGGTTTTTGGGGTAACCTTTAGGTCAGCTGTTGAGACACAGGTGTGAGAACTCAGCCAATCAGTCCTCTAATTAGTAATCTAATTAGGGAGTCGCAGCGAAAACCTGTATACACAACGGCCCTTTCTGGATAAGATTGCCCACCCCTGCAGTAAAAAAAAAACAACTCATAAACACTGCAAGCAGGACACTTACAAAATAAATAAGTCTTTAATCTACACATAAGACACTTCATGGTAGCCTTTTTTAGTACTGACCCGTCTGTGTGGTTTCTAAGGTAACATTATAAACCAGCAGCAGCAATCTGGAGTCCACTGTCGTAATTCACTCTAAGCTTATGAGTCAGACAAATCATACTCTCCATGTTACCGCCTCACTGCAGTGTAAATATTGATCACATCTCTGTGGAAAACCACTTGGCTAATGACATCACGGGGATTCCTCAGAGCCTGTGGAAGACGGGAACTCCCGTCTCGGTTTCCCTCACTCTCGCATCAGTAAAATATTATTCCCCTTGTTACAAACACGTACCGAAAGACCATTTCTTTAACTTCTTCTCCACAATTCACAATTGAATTTCCTCTTCAGAAACTTCACAAACCAATTGTAGGACCTGCACTTTTCCAACACCCACAGCACTTAGCATGGACTGGTATGTATAGTATAATTACTTTAGGTATATGCAAACTAGCAAATCCTCGCCCAGGGAACGACAGCAGATTCTGGAAAAGTGCTGCTTTTATCTCCCATTTCAGGGATTTATTTTTAAAATCCAGGAATCCTGGTAAGGAGGGAATGAGCCTCACTGAAAACCACAAGTTGCTGTCAGACAATGGAATTTACTAGAAAGCAAAGCACAAAACGTATACAGATGGTGCTTTCAAAACATCTTATTGCTATGGTAACTGTAGCACCATTTTGCGTCACTCCTTTGTCTTTTGTAGTAATAATATATTAAATACTGCATCTCATGTACTAAATTATAAATATTAATTATAAGACATAGATTGTTACACTATAACAATTGTATAAGTCTATTTGATAAATACACAAATATGTTATTTCAGATTAAATGCAAATACTTTAACTGTAAAAATTTTATACAAATTAATATGATTACAGCTGTACAGCTGTAAGCTAATAATATTCAGGACTATTAATGGTCAATTAAACACCAGCAAAACCAACTAATGTCGGTTTACAGTCACGGGTTTACTTATGGGAAACCAGTCTCAGTTGTTAAAGGGACAGTTGGTCTCCAAGGTAGGGACATCACACTTATATAAACACATATAAAAGATGCTTATTCCTACATTTCCATTTAGTATGCCTATGGAACACCATACAATCTCACTGTTCCTGAACAAGGATGAACAGTCAACAGGCAAAACAATAGAGGGCAGTCACTTCATGTCAAGCCTCAGCTTGACAGTAATCAGGGAATCTCCATCTCTTTGCCCGGAGCCAAACTGCAAGTGTTTTCAAGGTTAGGCATTCTTGGTTGGGACTGGGAATGTATTCACCCAACTCTGTGTGCGCATCCGTGCCTGGTCCCAGTCATATAGAGGCTTGTAATGGAAGTGGCGCTGGGCCTTGTCAGTGCGCACCGTGAAGGACGTGCAGGCTATGGCCAGCGTGTAGCGGTTCAGCAAGGGCGTGTAGTTGTACACGGGCTTCAGAACCATGCGTAGGAAGTCATTGACGTAAGCCATGAGCTTCAGAATCCAGAGTGGCACGGTCAGCTCGCGGAAGTTGAAGTATGACAGGAACTGCATGTTGAAGTCTTCGTAGCTCTTATAGGGCGAGTCGTCGTAGCAGTAGTACACCTCTCCTCCCAGCGTGTGGGGCTGCTCCTGCAGCGCACGAGCTGCCAGGAGGTGCATCCAGGCTACGTTCCCTGAGAATCCGTGGAACAGTAGAGTCAGTCAGGGTAAGAAACACCTGCCAATGGCAGCCTCCACTGTGTTTGACGCCAAGGTGTGGAGGGGTGAACGTCACGCCCTTCAAACATTTCCTTTCATGGTGGAGGCGGATCAAAGGGCCTTAACGTATTGCCATAGGACCTACCTGCATATACGCGGCCATGCTCCGTGTTGGGGGGGACGCCCCGGACGATGCAGCCACCCGCCTGCACCCCCTTCTCGTAAAATTCCCGCATAAGCTGGTGATGCTCACCGTAGATGCCAGTGGGACGCAGGGCACAGGTGTGCAGGCAAGCCCCCCCAGCCAGCTGTGTTATCGGGTGAGAGACCCAGAAATGGTCACTATGCCCCATCTTGGGACATCGAAAACCAAAATCAGCACATGGCTGCCAGGAACTATGGTCTCTCTTTACCCCCCCCCCCCCAATGTCCAGCCATGGAAAAAATTTAAAAAACCACATTATATTTTTAAACAAAACTACATTTTTAAATCCTGGTATAA
>JAODJW010000045.1:7464955-7478162 GCA_026777045.1 Hyperopisus bebe
TCTTTCCCCCCCCCCCCCCCAATGTACAGCCATGGAAAAAATTTAAAAGACCACATTATATTTTTAAACAAATCTACATTTTTAAATCCTGGTTTAATCGTGGTTCTGCTGGTAGAAGGCTACACTGAACAGGAGGCTGCTTCCAGTTTCAAGACAGCAGTACACAAGAACAAAGGGAAGCAGGAGACACTGGGAATGACCAGAAACCAGCCAGGTAAAGTGAGGAAGCAACTTCCTAATGCCAGAGATGACCGTTAACTCATCCAACAGTTTCTACTGAACCGGAGGATGACCTTCAAAAAAAAAATTAAATAAATAAAGGGAAACAAAGTGGTGTGAAGTGCACTGATAGGAGAGTTCATATCAGGCTCCTAGAAGCAGGACTGGTGTCCCATAAAGCAAGAAAGAAGCCCTTCATTAATGAGAAACAGAAAAAAAACAGACTGCAGTTTGGAAAAGCACACATATTAATCACACACACACCCATACACTGGGAAATGAGTGAAACAAAAAAAAATGTGTGTCGTAATTTTTGCCAGGATTGTACATTGAGGCATTTTCTAAAGTGTCCTTGATAATGGGGGAAGGAGATGGGGACAGAGTTCTGAAGGGTCCGCATCATATTGCTAAAGTGCTTAGTCATATAAGCCGTGACCTCTGTACCAGTATGATACAGCTATCTCATTGCAGAATACACACGCGATAAGGCCTTTAGACAGGCAACCTTTAACTCACAACCCAGCAGAACTTCATGGGTGACGAGCGAGATAATGAAACCCGAAAGTCAGCAGTGTCAGGCATGATAAAGGACATCAGTGCCAGCAAGCAAGCATTAGCCTTAGGCGGTTTTCATAGCAGAACGTGTTACACAACTAACAACAAAAAAAACAACAGCACACCAAAGTATCCCGGAAAAATGATCTTGCGGTAAATGGAAAAGCTTAGAATCTCGTTGGAGCTAAATCAGGAAAATAAAACTTCTCCAGATGACGCCCTCAGATACACGGCAGGGTTTTAGAATAGCTTCTCTTAAAGGACGAGTTTTGGAAACAGGTGAAAGATCAATTATTTATCACTTCACCTGGGAAATAATGGTGGGGCAACATCGCCCCAGGTGACATTGGTGTTGAGAGAATCAAATGACGCTCCACCCTGACCTCCGGTGTCGCATTACCTTCTTCCCATTGGCCTCCAGAACCAGCCTCTCCGCCTCGGCCTTGCTCCTGGGGTACGGCATCTCATGGTGCACGTTGTACACCGTGTCCTCGTCTCCACTGTGTGACAAAAGGGATGGTTTGCCAAAATGCTCCGTGTCTCACATACCACCCCCAGGGTTGTTTGTTTTTTTTTTTTTACAGGGAATTGAAACACAGCACAAGAGTAAACTAGTTCTGATCCCAGTCAATCAACACGAAATGCAAAAAACTCAGAGGCAAGCGTTCCAGTAATCATCCATGATGAATGGCCTAGACAGCAACGGAACCCAGCCAACCAGGACCCAGGAGGGCATGCATTTTGCCAGATCTCTACATTAGTTGGAACTGGTTCCACATTCCAGAATTTGAGGAACACCCAAAGATATGGTGTAAGTACAATGGTATGTGGTGACATATTACTGAAGCACACCAGCAGGGATAAGGATACAGCTGTGAACCCGGTCAGTGTTGACTTACACTGCGTCAAATATTTGGGCAGAACTGCGTAGTGTTAAGGTTCAAAAACAGGTTGGTATCTAATGAAGGACTGGCTCAAATGTCTGTTGATACATTTATGTGGGTGGAATGATCTGTTTTCATAAAAACAGAGGCTTTGCAGTACCACGCACGTCAAGCATGCGACTGCCCCATTCTACATAGACCAAGAAAAGCCTCTCAGCTCTGGGCCCATTGCAGACTGAAAAGTCTCTGCCTGTTTTTCGCCTCAAAGGCAGTTATAGCATCGCCCAAGTGAAAAGTCAGCGAAATCTGCAAAACAGATCTCTGGACATATTTAAAAAACACATTCTTGAGGGGAAACCAATGTGGCAGCCATCTGGAATTCCTGCTGGTAGCCAAGAGCATCTCAGAGGAAGGGGGGGTGGGGTAGAGGAATAAGAGAGACAATGGCAAGTGACAGAGATTTTAGAAAGACGGTATGATGCAAGTTTTCCGAGCTGGCATACCGGATGAAAGGGTCTCCCTTGATGTTTGGTCCCACTACTTCCATGCTGCTGGTGTAGACTAGATATGGGATCTTATTTTCTACGCAGGCATTGATGACATTGATTGTCCCTGCGAAACGAAAGGACAGCAAGCGTTAGATGTCATCTTCCAGCAATCTTCCTTCTTAAAGGGAAGGCAGTACGCCCACTCGGGGACACCCACGTGCAGCACGAATGACTCAATCAAAGGTGGCGGATGCAGGTGTCTCTCCCTGTGCGCGGCGGCGCCGCGACCACAATGGCGGCACGCTTTCGAGAAAGGAAGAACGGAAAGCCCGACTGCACATTTACGGGCGGAATCTTGGCGAGATTCCCATCCGTGTGTGAATTAACAGGCACGATAAACAATCGATTTACTGTGCTTCATATTGGATATTTACGTATTAGTTTTACCCAAAATGAAAGAGAGAAGACATTTATCTGCAGTAAATCAAAGCAGCAGACAGGAGTGGCCCAGAATTCAGGATGGATGGAAAGATTAAGATACAAAAAGAAAATGTGATGGTGACTGGGACCAGGGCTATATCACAGTGGTGCCCCACCCATCTCTAGCGTCTGTGTGTAAAAAACAGCTGGGTTTCATATGCTGTTCCAAAGGGTAGGGGGGGGTCTGTATAGGAGACCGGCAGCTTCCTAGCAAACAACAGCACACCCAGTCTCGAAAAAACACCCAAGACAACACAAGAAAAACAGAGCAGGTTATGGGCGGAAAACCAGTGTCACTAGATTGTTTATTGCAGTGGAATGAATTATCTTCCCCCAAATACCAGCCCAACCCATGCGACTATGGAAACCAGTCCTCTGTAGAAAACATACAGGGGGGATAAAGTGAAGGGAGTCCCATTGGTTTTTCCTTGAACCGGGACCCACCTGTGACATTGACCGCATGAATGACCTGTTGGGGCACCCTGTGCCACACGTCCACCAGGCTGGCGGTGTGGATGAGCAGGTCGGCTCCCCGGCTGGCCTCCAGCATGCTCTTGGGGTCCGTGATGTCCCCCTGTATCACCAGCACCTTCACCCGCTCTGCGAAAAAGAGAAGCAGACAGTTTTGCCCGTGACACTATAAACCAAGAAGCAACCAGATACTGGTTTCAGTTTCCAGAAAAGAGTAGCTTGTTTCTCATAAATTACATAATTTACGTACAGTAAAGTCTTCTAAGATTTATCCAAATTTTCCTTTTTCTTAATTCAGCTTTTTGCATTAATGGGAACTAAAGCGGCTACAGGGGTATAAGATGAACTGGCTAACCCATTCATGGCCTAAAAACCAGGGGCGATCAATGGGGGGTGGGGCGGAGGGGGTGGGGAAATTACCGACCTACCTCTGACTCCTACGCTGCCAGTTACGGTAAAGGAGGATAAACAGGCTGATAGGGGGCTCCTCTCATTTCTACACCAGTAAAAAATACCATTCCACACATTTCCAACTGCATGGAACCTCCCCCAAAGGCCAAATCAAAGATCGCTGCTCAGCTTCAGCTTCAAGCTGTGATAAGTGGGCCTTTCACTGCGGGGGAAACCATCTTAAAACACTGCTTATGGAAGCAGCCCTGGAACAGTGCAGTTCAATCCATCATGTCGCGGTGGACAGGCTGCAATATGGCAGGCCCACTCGGAAACTGGGGAAGGGTGTAAACCACGTGTTTGTCATCTGTGTGGAATTACGTTATGGGACCCGAAGGGGCTGGTAGCGCTCAGGGCTGTGTTTCCGTTCTTTGTCAGCGGTCGGTGACATACAACGCCTAGGCATAATGACCTTGGCGGCAATGGCCGCAGTCCCAGGTTTGTTAAAATTGAACTTCGCACTTTGCTCTGTTTGCATGATGGGTGACAGAACACTGCGCTCCAGTGGAACTGGATCAGAAAGAGCACGTCCAAAGTGTCACCGTGGGGGGGGTGGGGGGCTACCACAGGACGATCTGCAAAAGGAAGGATGCAGCTCAACTCCAAGCAGCTGCCCTGGTGACAGAGCCCAAGGTTGGGGTTCGGGCGGCTCGGGAAAGGACATTCCACAAGGGAAGGAGACGACAGCCCACAGCACATCGTTTGGTGTGACAAAGACCCTCCCATACCTGCTGCCCACATGGCACACTCCTGGTCATCAGTGCCAGCTCCACACCCAACTGGATGGGCAGCAGAGTTAGGGTGCTAGGACAGCCTGCTGCACCCTTTTCCATTAATGGACACACTCACAGCTGGCCAATGAGTGGCAGAGTACAAAGCACAGGTTTAAGAATACACATTATGATAAGTTAATATCCAATGGGGAGTCTAGGCTTTGCCATGTCTGTCTCTCCTGTGTATTATTTTAGGCCATACTGTCCATCCGAATATTCATCAGGAAGTGACAACATTTACTTTATTTGAGTTATTTTGGATGAAAATTACGCAACTGTCCTCATAGCGAATCCGGTAACACTCATACGCCGGCGGGGATTATAGGCTAGTTAGGCGGTGACATTATAAGTATATACCGGTATCCATTATTCTGCCAGGTTATTATGGTAGTTTCACGACCATTTAAAACACTGAACAATTATTCTTCCCAATCTCCACCCCATATATTTAGGAGTTTGTGTTTATTTATACGGCTACAAATTCCAGCTTATCCGTAGCATTTTAACTCCTCGTCCTAACCACCCTTTAAACGTTTATTGACACCATCTTGCTAATTCACAAACCAGCGCAAGAAATAACCGCAATTCTACCGATCGCCGAAAACGGGGCACTTAAGATCAAGGTGGATACATATTTAATTACATTACACAGTTGAAGACATAAACATGAATTATAATAGCTAAATTCAACCTCGACGAACTCCTCTCTTATTCCAGCAATCAGTATTACAAAGTAAACTTAAAAAACAGTATTCACCTGTGCTGTGCGCTGCAAGGTCGGGGTTGGTCTGCTTGTCAAACAGGCGGATCTCTGTCAATCTCTCTTCATGATCCAGCAGGATTCTGAGCAGATGCTGCCCCAAAAAGCCGCAGCCTCCAGTAATTAAGTATATCAGACCGCGCTTGTCTCCCATGTTATTTAAGGTTGCGTATCAGATGTCCCTGATCCCGGTCTGTTTTCGCACCGAGCTTATTTTCAGATCAGGCTTCTCCTTACGCCGCAGATACTGGTGGCACGAAGAGCCCTGAGGAGGAAACCAATAGCAGATGATTATAGGCTACCTCTCTCCCGATGTTCCTAAGTATGTTCAAAGCGCTACAGACGAATTTACAAACGAGGATTGGGGTTAGGGTTACGGTCTCAGATGATAGCAGTCGACATAGCCCCTCCCATTGCTCCTCCCCCGGCAGTCGGCTCCTGGCTGATTACGCTAGTTGATATTAACTCATTCAGTATAAGTAATTTCTCCGACTTTTGATATGTATTTATCACAACCGTATATTAATATACCCTTAATTATTCTTGTATAGTTTACCTGCTGCGTATTTCTCTCCTATGCAATGCGGCTGTACTGTATATTGTGCATTAAAGCGAAATGCCAGTCTAGGTCTAGGTCATGCCTAGGTTTATGAATGGGAGTGGTAACGGGGAAAACTTGCACGTCATTCGCAGGTGTTCGGGAACTGCTGTCGGTCTGGCGGAGACTTAAGGAGCTTCCTGCCCTTTGCCTTTTGCCTGTGTTTTAGGGTGACCAGATAATTCATGTCAGGGAGGACACTTTGAGCTACTTCAGGTTTTACAAGCTACTTTCAAGGCTCCAGTCCTCGGCTAAATAGTTTGTGCTTTGACTGGTTTGTTTAACTGACTGAAAGACTCATCCAGCCGTTTCACATTAGCATTAGTGACATACGCACGATTGTAGGAGACTGACTAATCAGCACACAGCGAGAACTCAGTGCTAAAGTGAAATCCAGGTCCTTTTAATTGAAACGGTAATTTACAATTCCTGTCCTAGCTCAGAGTGTCCTCCCTGACATGGATTATCTGGTCACCCTACTGTGTTTTTGTTCTTCCATGTGATGCTCGTTAATATGAGTGACCCTTCAGTATGTTCGTGCCTTAGCAACATAAATAGAAACAACTGACACCATACTCTTTCTACAGGAAGCAGGCTTTAGCATTTGGATACAAACATAAATAGACTCTGTCCTACTGGGTTATTTATGAATGGACTATCAGCTAAGAAAAGAACAGTGTTCTCCCACTTCCTAGATTGCTGTCACTTGCTGTTTCTTGCCTCGTGCTGCCTCCTAAATCCAATATTGCCTTCTTGTCATTATTAATCTGCTTGACCAAGCTGACCTCTCTGACGCAGTGCTCGAGGGTGTCACAGTTGGGCTGAAACAAGGTAGCCTCGCCCTAGATCCAGCCTGGGCCCCCTCAACAGGCTCCACTCTCTCAGGATCAGCCACCTCCGTACCTGCAGGCTTTCCTTCCTCCAAGTTGGTCATTAATCAGCAACCAGAGATTTAATAAACGCCTTAAGATCCTGCTGTGTTAATGGAATATTTAAATGCATAGCCAGTATTAACAACTCATATTTCCTCAATTTTGCAAGCAATGCATAGCTAGGATTGGCCAAGAAAGATTCCACACTAAATTGCATTATCCCTTAAAATCCGACTGCATAGAATTCAACACCATCTATTGCTGGATGATTTCAAGGGATCCTGGACGAGCCTCCATTTAAGGATGACATGCTAGCTTTCGTTATAAATATATATATATACACACGGATAGTACTCAAAATTACAGAAACACCTAACAGTGTATTAATATTAGAGTAGGGCTACCATTCTTTAGGAGTAGGGCTACCATTCAACTGCAGCAAGTAGATGATGTTCTCCTCAGATGTTACCAGCACGTGGACATTCCCAGCGGAAGGGAGAACAAGGTGGGTGCCGTATGCAGGGCCCTCAACTGCCAACAGGCCAAACTGGGCCAGACTCACTTCAAGTCTGCTGGGTGTTGGTAGTCTACCTCTGGCACTACCATCATTGGGTCCCTGAGCAAGACCCTTAGCCGCAACTTGCTCCAGGGGAACTGTCCCTGAATTTAGAAAAATGTAAGTCGCTCTAGATAAGAGTGTCCATTAAATGCTGTAAATGTAAATCCAGCCAGAAGGAGATTCCTGCTTCCCGCAGGAGTATTACAAATGCACAGTCTGCACCATGGTGGTCTGCACCATGGTCAGCACCTTTTGCTGTATTTAATTTTGACACATCAGCTGTGGGCAGACACAGTACTTGTTGCTCTGAAAGGGGTACAGTCGTCGTTGTGAGTATGTCTTTCAGTGCTTTTAATTGTGCACAGAATTCCTGAGAGGGTGCTGTCGCTGTTATGGGCCTGTGGTCTTGAATTCCCTGATCGTTAGAATACCCCACCACAAGTGCTATTCATTTTCCTTTGCTGTCCTAAGGGCTGTCTTGTTTCCAGAACATAAAGCCACGTAGTCACCTCCAACAACATCCAAGGTTTCTAGTTGATCTGTGGGGTGATGATCTTGGAGACAGTCATATCACCTATGCCCTTGTTCATGCAGCCAGTGACAGCTGCTGCATACTCCTTCCAGTTAATGTGATGGCCATAGGAGTCTCTCTCCAAACACCTCCACCTAGCCAAGAGGATGTAGCAGTGTCGCTACTTCCTGCAGAGACTGCAGTGTGCAGGTCTTCTACCCCCTATGCATACCACAATCTATGGGGGCGTCAGAGAGAGTAGTCTGGCCAGCGGTTATAGTCTAGTTTGGAAACCCCCTGCTCTGCAGCAGATTATTTATACAGCAAAACAAACCTTCCTACAGACTCTTTGTCCTACTACCATTTGGTGAAAGGTACCAGGGCATCTGAGCCAGCTTTTGGGACACTTCACGCTCTGCTGCTCGGTGTGTCATCACCTAAGCCTAAAAATACCCACAATCTCTCTTCACAGGTTGACTGCCACTTTACTGTTTCATGTTTATATATATATAAAGGGCTTCTTTCTTGCTTTATGGGACTTCAGTCCTGCTTCTAGGAGCCTGATACAAACTATCCTAGCAGTGCACTTCACATCTGCACTTATTGTTTCCCATTCCTTTTGAAGGTCACTTGATGTCATCCTACTGTTGGATAAGTTAACGGTCATCTCTGGCATTAGAAAGTCACTTCCTCTCTTTACCTGGCTGGTTTCTGGTCGTTCCCAGTGTCTCCTGCTTCCCTTTGTTCTTGTGTACTGCTGAAATATTAGAAATATTAACCTGGAAGCAACTTGCTGCTCAGCATAGCCTTCTGCCAGCAGAATCCATGGCTATAGATATAGATATATATGTGTGTGTGTGTCTGTGGGTGGATTATGTTTGTACCAAATGTCCCCCACAATGTAATATAAACCTGTTATTTTGACATTGTAGGGATGATTTTTCAGGTCCCCACAAGGATCTGTGAATGCAATCAAAAAACTAAAAATGCCAAAACTCTCATATTTTGTTTGGTTACTTATAGTTAAAGATTAGGGTTGGGTAGGTGTTAAGGTTGTCATGTCTTCCCCATAAAAATGAATGGAGAGTCCCCACAAAGATATAATTACAAACCTGTGTGTGTGTGTACTGTATGTATTTTTCTTTTATTACTGTACTCTGCTGCTACATTTATTATCTTTGATAGTCAGGCACTTTTTCAATATAAATTATCCCGTGTTTTCACTTTTTAAATTACTATATTCATCCTTTCAACCTTACTTCCTGCATCACACCACTGCATATCCCCCTTGCCACCCCCTTCTTCCCACAGTCCAAAGTGTTATGTCTCTGGCCCCTGATTCACCACGGGTGTGACAGACTGGCATCCTGGGCAGGACCCCAGCCTTGTTGCCTGGGACGAGCTCCAAGATGAACCCTTTGACCAGGATAAGTGGTTGAAAGATGGATGACACTTTAATATCATACATCAGTGTTCCCCAGTCCGGTCCTTGGGAACCCGAAGGCAGTCCAAGTTTTGGACTGGGCTGTCTAGCAGGGAGCTGGGAGGGAGGCAAAATGTCTACCGTCTATGGGTGTCTGAGGACTGGGTTGGGAAACACTGTTATATATGTATACCGTTATCGTTTATCTCCTAGAAGTACTAGTCTAAGGTTTTGAATATGATGCTTATCACCAGTTTACAAATTAACCATTAGGCTAGTTACATAAAATAATAATTCTGGGAACAGAAGTTGCAAAATTTATATCATCCACACATCCTGTTTCGTCATTTACATCACATCTTGCCAAGGAGTCATTGTAAGTTCTGTGCTTACGTGCGAAATCATCTGCTGTGCTCCGCCACATTTCAGTCAGTCCTAATAAAAGCTGCATTATACAGTTCCTTCCTGCTTTTGCCAACTTTGCTCATCTTGCGGTTCCTTCTGGATTAAGCATTTAAATGACTGTGCGTGACACCTGGAGAAGCAGTAATGCTAACAAACAGCTATTTTCATCTGTGCGACCAACACCTGCGCCTAGGAACTGGTACGTTCACCTCTTCCTTCCTCCCTCGCTCCCTTCCGGGCCACTCTGTCAGACTCGGCTTGCGGAATTGGCCATTTGTGATGTGAGGCTGTGCTGTAATGTACCAAGTCTGCATCAAAAGCGATTACCTGAAGGCTACACGGAAGCAAGGCTATCCCTAATAAAACTGCAACAAGAACTGAATTAGTCAATGTATCATTGTAAATTCATTGTATTTTGCAGGTAAAAGTGTAATCGATCTTACTAATTGAAGCACGGCACTGATCATTTTAAGGGACTTACCTTCAAGGTTCAAGTTCAAAGTTTGTCACATGCAGTCAAACTTGTACAGCACACAATGTTAATATAAAATACCAAAAAAAGAACAAGACAAAAACAGTAACAACACTGTGTGAGTATTGCAGATGTGAAAGGCAGTGTGCAAAATGCAAGAGAGGTGAGAAAGGAGGGGTAGGCACACAAGGAGAGAGAGAGAGAGAGAGAGAGAGAGTTGGAATGAATGTGTGTAGTAACAGAATGTCCATTATATGCTTTTGCTGGGAAATCTTATCGCTTATGTAGCAAAGCTTCTCCTGCACCATTCTCTCTGCCCCTTGAGGCTGCAGAGGCGTTTCCCTGACCTTAGCAGTTTGTGGTTGGGCTGAGGCTGAACTATAGTCAGTGAGCAGCGGACTCCCATAATTCAGTTGTCTGGTATAAACACTTACGTTACTTTTGTCTTTGAAACCAGTATAAATACAGCCCATATATGCCATGCTTCACTGGGAATCTATGGAAGATTCTTGTGTGCTTTGTCTAAAAAAAGCTTAGTGGTGAATATGCTCTGATTACTCATTTTTGGAGCCTCTCCGGATGCCGTGTTTCACTGGCAGTCTTTGACCCAATCCCACTGTTCACACTCACAGACTCGTGCACTTTGAGGCACATATTCCCCTTTAATACATAATGTCTTACAAAAAGGAAGGACAGTAGAATTTACATATAAGCAGCCGACTGACTGAAATAACAAAAGACCTACTGCACACTGGCGCTCTTCAGCCATTATAAAAATCACCCTGTGCTTAAATGCAGTGATGGGTGCCCCGTGGCATTCAGCAGTTTCAAGAATGCAGCTGGTTCATCACTTTCCATTTCCGGAAAGCCCTGATGAAGGGTTAGCCAAGGCTAGCATTTTAAACCCAATGCATCTTAATAGTACAGTACTAAGATTACTACAGATATCTCTAGAAGGGAGCACACACTGCACAATAAATACCCTGCATCATATTCAAAATGCAACAGCTCGATTTGTCACCAGGAGCAGGAAGTTTGAACACATAACCCCTACACTGACTTGCGGTAAGGTTCAGGATTAACTTCAAAGTTCTCCTACTTATATATAAAGCACCCTAACACCTGTCTACCTAACAGAACAACTTCAACTTTACAAGTCGCATCATCCACTCATATCACAAAACACAGGTTTCCTTGTCATTCCACATAGAAATCAAGTGAGTGGACAATTCATTTAGTTGGCAGTAAAGCATTCATTCTGTTACAGGGCCCCTATATTGTGGATCGGTTTGTCAGCCTGTGTTCGGGATGCCGAATTGGTCTAAATCTTTAAATCTCGACTGAAGACCTATTACTTCCTTTTAGCTCACCTGCAGCTTAACACATAACACGCCATAATTATGGCTGCTGGTGCTGCTGTACGTGCCAATTTTATCTACTATGCTTGTCCATTCATGTGTATATGCATGTTCTGACCACCCATGCTCTCTACCTTCCTTCCCACATGTCCGGCCGGTGCCCAGGGTGGGCACCCCATCTGAGCTGGACTCCTGGTTCAGTCCCACAGATGGGTGACATTGTGGTTGTGACGTATGAATGGTAACTTAGTGGGTGCAGACTTCAATCTGCCACCCTACACAGACCGGTGTGGAGAACCATCCCATTGAAGGACTTTGGTTTTGGCCTTCATCACAGTTCACAGCTTGCCTTTAGCAAGCCAGCCCAAACTATTTTTTTTCTAAAATGTTTTTGTATTATTCTTATCTTAATAATGGTTTAATGTATCACAACAGACCCATGTAAAGCCCCCAGGGGTCACTGTTGTGGAAGGTGGTAAATAAAAATAAACTGAATTCGATAGCAGCACAAATTTAGTATAAAAAGGAATTACTACCTTGAGACTAAAAGCAGCTGCTGAATTCTAGTTTTTACAATTATATTAAGATTAACCCAAATGCTTTCTTTAGAGAGCAAAACAGGATGTACGGAAACTCAGTCACCCTTTCAAACAAGCATTAAGACCAAAGAACTTTAAATAACTTACCACAGACACGTCATTGCCAGACAAGTTTGTTTGCACGCATCAGAAATATTTTTGTTACACTACTAAACCAAACCAAGATGGCAAACCAAGGTTTGGAATTTGGCCCGATTATACCCAAGTAAGCCTCATCCATTTCCCCCCTCCCAAGCTTATCTGTAGTTTACTGTGGGGTCACAAGGAAGACGCAAGAAGGCCACATCACTCCCAATAGAGTCATGGCCCATTTCAGCCAATAACGACTGCTGCTTTTTTTTAAAAAATACTTTAATGCACCATTAATAAAGGGTCCAACGCATTAATACAAGAGAAATATTGCAAATAATATTAAAATAATAAATCAAATTAAAACAACAATAAAAATAAGAGAACTGAATGGAAATGTATGTACAGTTTTCTGGGAGTAGGAAAGGAAGAACATATTTACAGACTCATACCAGTGTGTTTCTACGAGAAACAAACACCTCTACAATATTTACATTTAATTTGTTGAGCTTTTTTCACTTTTTTTGTTACAACTATGCAGGTTGGTGTGTAATGAAATGAGAATTATCATACAGATCTTTTTCTTCATGGGAAAAGGATCAATGAGATTCTCCAACTGAAGACTGGAAGGGCTTGACTTCTGTGTTGAGATTTTCTTACTGGAAGGGAAATCATAAACAAGATGAACCAGTGGGCTGAACATCACTCACTGCCAGGACGTGATACCGTGTTACACAGTGCACGGCTCTGGGAAATGCGTCGCAAGCTTCCTGCGAGCAGAGGCGCGTCCCGCTCTATCCCCTGACTAGACTGAGTCACAACAAAGCGGAAGAGGGGTGGCGCTTACAGGACAAACTCATAAGTAGGGATACCAGAGTGAGGTGGATGTTTAGCGGAGGGGAAGAGGCAGCGTAAAGGGGAATTCCAACATTTAACATATTCCTAGAGAAACAAAAAGAAGGATAAAAGTTCAAAGGTGGAATACTGACACGTCCCGAGAGCTACAGACCACCCTGGCTGCTGATGATCACACGGCGGAGCCGATCGTGAGCCAGACTGCAACACAAGTGCAACAAATGTGCTTGCAGCTGGACTGCCACCTGAGACACTCTAACCACAGGCTCTACCACGTCTGTGGCATGGGGCCCCAACACGGCAGCCACAAGGCTGGGGGACGAGGGCCCTGTCAGAGTTATCAGAGTTACAAAACATAGAGATTCTGCAATTTTGTTTGTCTTTGCTCACTCACGTCCTTTGTCTG
>JAODJW010000045.1:7490108-7502365 GCA_026777045.1 Hyperopisus bebe
TGGACTCAGAGAGGGGAGGGGGAGAAGAGGAGGGGTCGGGGGTCTGGGAGGGTGGGGCAGACTGAGACGAGGGGGTGGGTGAGGACGACGAGGAGGGAAGGGCGGTGTGGTGAGAAGCGCCAGCCGGCGCTGGATTTTCGTCTTCATCCGAAATCTCCATGTCCTCACCAGAGGAGCGAGGAGAAGCCTGAGGAGAGGGGGCACCAAACGGCACACTGCTTCAGCAAGGCACTGGACAGAGATGCCGCTATTTTCAAAATCACCACTAGAGGGTGGAAAAATGTTCCTTCAATGTCATTTTAACATTAATGCCAGTGTGACACTATTTCTAAGGTCTATCCAAAGAAAGCCCCAGTAAAGAAAAGGGCTCTTTATGGGTCCATATCCCCAGACACCACTAATGCAGGACACCCGCACTCATGGCACGGTTATGCCTTACCTGGCCCTGCCCATTGAGAGTGGGGGGCGTGTGTGCTCCATGTCTCTTGCGAGGGTCAGCTGACCTGGAGCTGGGGTCCTCTTCTTGGTCGGGGCCCGGCTGACTTGAGACAGCCTCCGGAGGAGGCGAGTGGGCTGAGGAGGTGGAAGAGGGGGCAGTGGCCACTGCCGGGCTCCTCCTGCCTTCACCTCCACCCTCCTTCCTCGCCCTCCGGCGGCGCCCTTCACGCTCTCTCTCCCGCTCTGCCTTTCGGCGTGCACGGCCACCATCTGCTTCGCCCGGCCCTCTGTTCCCATCGCGCCTCCTGCGCCGGTCTCGTTCCTCACCGCCGCCCTCTTTTACCTCACCCTCACAGACCCCCTCGCCAGAACCATCCGCGGGGACTCCCCTAGCATGGGCTTCATCCCCGTCGGCACGCTTCTCGTCCCTCTTCTCCTCATCCTCGTCATCTGACGCCAGGAAGGAGAACTTGGCTTTCTGCTCTTTCAGGAGCATCTCGATTCTGGAGTCCAGGCTGCTGCTATGGTAGACGAACGGTAGGCTCTCGTTGGTGGAGTCTGGCTCCGGGGATGACGAATTGCGGTCAGGGGCAGGACTGGGGGGAGACAGCGGTGGGCCATGTAGGGGAACGGAGGTAGAGGATGGTGAGGAGGAGGAGGTGATGGAGGGATGGGCAGGAGAGGACGAGACAGGCTTGGAGGAGAGGGATGTCTGAGGAGGCAATGGTGGCGTGCTGGGCCGACGCTTCAGCTTGGCCCACTGCTCCTCAGGTGGGGGGCTTTCCTGATCATAGGCTGTAGGGCCATAGCTCTCCGCGACTGCTGCTGCAATGACTGACGCTGGGGACAATGGGGGTGGTGGCGGGGGTGGCGGCGGTGCGACGGGGGTCTGATGGCGGTAGTCCTTATCACCGGCTACTCCGCGCTCCCTCCCCGGTGGGCGGTACGCTGAGCTGGGCTCCTGCTCGGGAAGCGGTGTGTCTTTTGACGTGAAGGGGAAAGAGGATGGGACCGGGGACAGGCTGTTGGAGGACATGGGTGTGGCCGGACGGCCAGGGCCGGAGCCACCGGGGGCATAGCGCAAGTCCGAGCTGCTGGGGAACTCGCCATCCCTCTCGCGCTCCCTGTCCCGCTCCCGATCCCGCTCCCTGTCTCGATCCCGCTCCCTGTCCCGGCTGCCCCTGCGCCGGCTGCCCCCGCCATGGTGGTTGTGGGAATGGTGGTGATTCCGGTGTCTCTGGTGGCCATGGTCTCCAGACCGCGAGCTGGAGCTGCCCCCACTGCTCCCGCTGCGGTAGCCCCTCTCGTCCCGGCGTTCTGAATGGTGGTGGTGATGGTGATGGGAATGATAGGACGACGACTTGGAGGGCACGCCAGCCTCTGGCGGCTGATGGTGGTAGGAGGAGCGCCGGGAGCCTACCCCGGCCGAGTACCGGCCCACGGAGTCCCTGTCTCTGTCCCGGTCCCTCTCTCGCTCCCTGTCCCTCTCCAAGACCATGGGGGGCTCGTACTGGGATGTGGGAGGAGGAGGAGGAAGTGGGGGGTGGAGGTGCAAATGCTGCCCGCTGCCCCCAGCATTGTGATAGGCGGGGTAAGGAGGCGGCTCATTGGGGCGGTATGAGACAGGTGGGGGGTAAGGGGGGCGGCCCCAGTGGAAGGGGGGCCCTTCCTGGGGAGGTGCATGCATTTCATCAAGGTAGCGGGAAGTCTTGTATCCCCCAATGGAAGAAGACGAGGAGACAGCAGAGGAGGAGCAGGAGGAAGAGGGCAACATGTCCTGAGAAGGGTAACTACTGCTCATAGCGCCGCCGGCTCCTCCGTAACCCAGATTCCCATGCCTACAAGACAGAGACAGGTCCCTTAGACTGGGGGTTACACACTCCTGACCCATCAACCACTTTAACAATATGGATATATTGGCCAACAGCAGTAGCAGGACTGCCAGTAGATGGCGCTGTCCAGATTAAATACAGCACCCAATGAGCTGTGTAAGGAATCTAGCAGCTTAAGTGCCTCGAATGCAAGATACCAGCTTTGTCTCAAGCAGACCTGCTGCTGAATGCCGAGTCCTGGGAGAAGGGAGTCCCAGAGCGAGGAGTGTAGGGTGTGCCCCCGCCCTGGGAAGATGCAGAGGAACCCGGGGTGAAGGGCCCTCCTAGGGAGGAAGGAGGCGTGTCCAGGCGCGGCTCACTGAAACCGGTATCGACGGAGCAAGGGGTGGTGCTGCCTGGGGTGAGGGGAGGCACACTTGAGCCCATGAAGTCGACGGAGAGCCTGCGCCGGACGTCAGAAGACTGTGGAGTGGAAGAGCATAGGATAAGCAATGTCAGGAAGATTGAGAAAGCTGTTCGTTATCTTCTACATGCAATACTGTGAAAGGCCATGTGAGGGCGCCTTCTCCCTTACCGTGTCGGGGTTGGTGGGCGCAGATGGCGGGCACTTCTCAGAGAGGGCCTTCCCTCCAGTGGGGACGGTCTGGGGGGTGTAGGTACCATTCACTATCAGGTCATAATACTTCATTCTCTGCTGGCCTGAGCATGGAGAAAGAGGGGAGAAAGTCAGGGAGGAAACACAGAAGACCCTTAACACATCCCACACAATGTGAGGTCAGCTCATTCAGAGCTCAGGTGTACAATATGATCCTGCCCGCACCAGAGAAAAAAAATAAAAATATCAACGGCTTTCTGTGCTTAGAAAACACCAAGCAAATCTGCATGTCAGTAACATTCACTGCTTCACAACTGGGTTTCCAAGCAGATAGATATGCATTTACTTATTGAGCAGATGCTTGTCCAAAGGGATGTACATGTGAGGAAAGCTTGGGCTCTGAGCACAGGGTCAGGCAGCATCCAGTGTCCCTGCAGCAGCTGGGGTTAAGGGCCTTGCTCAATGGCCCAACAGTGATATCATTACTCTGCCTGCCACGGGATTCAAACCCATGACCTTCCAAACCTCGACCCAGATTCCTAATCCACTCGATCTAAAATTTTAGAAAAACTTTAAAGCACCAGGCTGCAATGGAAACGCGATTAAAACGACTGCTCCATTTACATTCCCACCAGCAAAAAGGTACTTATGTTCTTAAAGTTGAGTCACTCAACAGCACCTTTTTGATTTTAACTGACCTGCCTTAGCCATAGTTAAAACCCATATGTGCTCATCAATCAGCTCTGACCCAGAGTCTCCAAAATGTCCCAAAACGTCGACAAACAATTTTAAAAAAAATCTGTGGTGATACTTGAGGCCAGTTATGACAAAAAACAGAGAGAAAATCTAAAAAGGATGTTGACCAGAAATTAACTGCACAGTTCCTGGACCTACATGACCTGTAGGACAGCACAAAGGAAAAATGTCACGTAGATGACATAACAGAAGCACGTGCATATGGAGGTTAGACACCAAACCGGAGCGTGCAGGCTGATAGGGGAGCACCTCGGATGTCCAGCTGTGCGTGGACGATGTTGCCCATCACAGAAGTGTTGTGCAGGTGCTTGACGGTGTCCTTCGCACCCCTGGTGCTGGTGAAAAGGACGCGGGCCAGGCCCAAGTGCTTGCGTGTCTTCGGGTGGAACAGAATCTCCATCTCTTCCACCTCGCCAAATTTGGCGCACATCTCTGCCAAGAAGGGCTCCCGGATGTTGTCATTCAGGTGCGCGAAGGTCACTTCCTTCAGGGGAATCGGACCCACGTAGAACTCGTCCAGCTGTTTAGTGAGACAGGGCATGTTGTTATAAGCGAGGCCTTCACTTTGGGCACATTTGACAAGGGGGGTGGGAGCAGGGGTCAGGACACGGACCTTAAATCTGGGCACCGGTAGGGACAGCTCTGCACGTTTGGACCAGATCCGGCGAGGTCGGGGGTCCCGCAGATCCCCCACTGGGGTGAACCCCGAGTCCTGAGACAGGCAGAGGTGTCAGGCACATGCAAAACATGTAAACTCAGCTGCATGCCCCCCTCAAGGGAGAAAAACACAACATGAACCATACAGATAGTCTATCAGTCTACCTTCAAAATGATATCTCATGCACACAGGTAGGTGACAAAACAGCAAGACCAGCATGTACAAAATATAGAGGACAAATTTAAACATTTTGTTCAGTAGTGACAGTCACTGCTCAATTTTCTCAATGCTTGTCCACAGATCTCCATGTTTATTACTCCAGCCTAAGGTATACTGATATCCACTGCCTACAGTAACAAAAAGAACACTGAAGCTTGCCAAGTCCGACTAAGCAGGGCTGTCAGATCTGATCCACTTTGCACTGACAAAGTCCCAAACAAACACAAAACATAGCTTTTTAAAGGAATTCACTCCCAAAAGAAGAACAAAAACTTTCCCAGCATCGACAACTTTATTAATAATCATTTAAGCCATTATATATCTTAGACCTACACGGATGCTGCATCAAAAACATATAAATCTGAATCTTAGTTTAAATGCTATAAAGCGCCTAGCACAAACAAATTAACAACAACATGTGCATAAGCCCCACGATAAACAAGTCGTGTACGTAAAGCTCTGCATCACAGGGACGGAGGTCTGGCGGCCTGCAGGGGATCCACTGACCGGCACGCTGAAGTGCACCCCATCGTAGCGGTAGACTTTCTGGGCGACCCTGCGGATGGCCGGGTCCTGGATCAGCTTGTAGCTTTTCCACTGCAGGCTGACAGCTCGCTGCGCTTCCACCCCACTGTCAGGATCCATGTTGTCACTGGGAAAGGGGCAGGAACAACACAGCATTTACTTCCACGCGCACCCGAAGCGGCTCACAAACGGACGTCCGACGAAGGGCAGGTTTTAAAAGCGATCGCGGCACCTCTCGGTTTTTGGAGGTGGGCTGGTACGAGAAGGACAAAACATCCGCTCGGCCTTATCAACAACCTGTCTTTTTTATAAGTTTAAACTCATTCAGGTGTTCCCCACTTGTACCCGAGGTCCGACTGACAGACTGCCGGTCACAGGGTCGCTCGCAGCACTCGGCGCAGAGCCTGCCGATAATCGGGCGTCCGATTAACGACGAGTGGGGCGTCTAACAAAGCGACCGGCCGGACGCGCGATGGGCCGCGGACAAATTGCTCTTCGCTCCGTGACTTTTCCGTCTTATTTGCGCCAACGCACCATAGTGTAACCATGTCGGAATCGGCAGAGGTGCACAGCACAGACCGCATCCGAGGCGGTACCCTACGGTCCCGCTTCAACTGCAAAAATCGCAGCCATGCTGCCAGTGAAAGCGAGTCTACTGTAGCTTGGCCACCGTTTCGGGGAGCCAGGAGGTGACGCAACGGGCCAACTGCAGCAAAGACAGTCCAAACAAGGTACGCGGTCCGGCTCCAATCAAAGGTGGGCGCCGGCGATCTCGCGCCGCCCCCCGAGCGCTTCGCCGGCCGCATCGCCCGAAACTCCGAGCCCGCCGCTTCGCCGGAGGCCTTAAACGTACGGACAAAACACAGGGCTATGCTAAACCAAAATGGACAGCCTTACACCGTCAAGCGGGACATTTCGGCGGCGGAAATATTCCGTTAGAGCAACCTCGCTCCAAAACTGCCGTGCAATAGCAATTTGCGACAAAAATATAACAAAATAGTACGAGCGGCCATCGCGCACTAACCTGCGAGCCTCGCCTGTTCTCCATCAGTCACTGCGATTTACCGCTGGCGTTTCGCTGGAGCAGATTCTTCACATCCCGACGAGTGACTTTCCTATCAAAACTCTACACCATACTTTAAAAACTGATTTTTGATGCAGGATCTAAGATATATCACCGTTAAAATGACATTGTGCTGTGTTCATAAATTTAGTTGGTAGGTGGCACTATTGTTAAAAGGATACCCATTTCTTATAACGCGAACTACACGGATGGATTATAGGCGAATCTGCCAATCGTGATGATAAGGTAGATATAACGTACGTAATGATCGCGCAACGACGCTACAAAGTGCTCCAAATGACGTGGATAAAGCTGGGTTAGGTAGTTTAGAAGAAACAAAAGGGTTGCGTCTGGAAAAAAAATCCAGATTCCGTGCACTGACAGATGTTCGGTTAAATTGTCAATATACAAAAATCGTTTTTTTTTTCTCTTTAACAGTGTATTTGATTAAGTATTGAATCAATGTTCTGCAGGGTTATTATTGTGAATAGTATGATTTACACGTGATGCAGAGGGGTGTGTATATTTACTTCGAACAATCCCGAATAATTCACAACTAACGAACTAACTAAGTAATCAAACCTTTAGGTCACACAGGCTACCTTAAGCTAGTTGTTCATAGGAGATGGTATATTGTACGTCGAAAAGTCTAATTATTACGATAGAATAAATAATTATGTGTGCTTTTACAAACGAGAGACCTCCGAGTGAGAAAATAGATTTTGATTTGGTTAACTTTGGTGTCTCAATGGCAACATCTTTAGGTTAGTAATAGTATAAGGAAGAATACATAATGTTTTAAAATATTATGAATTATTACTATGTAAAAAGAAAAGGCCTGCTTGCCACTCCGGCATTTCCACCAATGCCGTCGTACAAACTGTGGATAGCTGTCCGTATTCGATAGCAATTCAAAGTACTGTCCTACAGTTCCGGCGTAGTCACCACCAGATGTCACCAAATTTCTCAGTGTCTTCCAAGCAACTGCGACATTGTTGTATTTCCCTAACAGGGTAGACATTTGTTTTTGGACTGGTCCGCTGCAGACGCTTTGTCTGTTAAGACCATAAATCAAAGAACATCTGTTGGATCTTTTTCAGATTTTGCAGAGAGACTGTAGAGGTGATGTAGATCTGATTAAAATTTGAGACTGATCTTGAAACTAAAGCAACGCCGCTTAGTGGCAGCAAAGAGAAGGATGAAAGCAGATGGCATTTGACCTTGCGAATGTGGTGAGTCAAAAACTATTTCATGGATCACATTAATACTTAATAAAAACTTAATATGGATGAATATCTATATTGATTCCATTTTCAGAGAAACTGCCCCAAAATGAAGCAGCAGCACTATGTGGCAGGAAAGGAAGTAAACAGCAAATGTAAAACCCACAGGTCTTTTTCAGACTTTTCAGGCACTTTGTAGAGGTGACAAACTGGAAGTGATCAAATTATGAGACAAACCGCATTAAAATTAAAGCAGTGCTGATTAATGCGACTTCATTATTGGGTAGCTGGCATTTAGGGGACCTGATGAAAGTGAAAACTCGGACAGTAAAGGAAACTATGGATGTACATTCCTGCTACGACGGTTATCTGGCTGTTGTTATATGTTTGTGTTGCACTGTAATGTATGGCAAAGCAGCATTGTAAAGCTGTGCAATCTACACATTAAAATAAAATACAAATTCAAAAAACTACTAGATACTTAAATGGAAACTAAATGACTACAAAGCGTAGTTTTTGTCAATTAAAGTACAGGAGAATAAATTTCAAATGGGAGATGTATTATGCATTATTATAAAGATATGGGCTCAGAGATGCTTGCATGTATTGGTTATTACCAAGTGCAGTATTAAGAATTAGATTATGATCACAGGCACAAAGGCCAGACCTGCAGAGTCACATGGTACATCCATGAACTTTGCATCCAACTGGCTTTAACAGCGGCCTGCTAAGAAGACAAGATATGCCCCTGAGAAGAGAGAAGAGCCAAAACAGCTGAAACATACTCATGTTTGACCCTCCCCCCCCCCCCCCAATGTGTCAAACCACATCATTTAATAAACACTGAAACAAAAGCAAATCACAGCCCATCCAGTTGCTTGGTGTCCAATAAAAAAAAAAGTCAACACATAGATCTAATTTGGATGCAACCATTTCTATGACATTATCTTTCCCGATGCTCTATAACAACTGAAAATATTCTCCATGAAAATGAAGTAAAGCCAGGAGGACACCTGCAGAAACCGCAGCATAGGCAAGCTGATCTCCTGCCGCCTGTGTTATTACTGAGGATGTTCGCATGCAAACTCCAGGCCTCATAATGCAATCGCTTGCACCTCAGAGTGGCTTCTCAGTTCACAGTTCCTGTGATTGACGAGAGAATGACATTCTGATTCACATTATAACTTCAAGTAAGCATAATCAGAACAGGAAACCATTTGTCATGTATCAGCACAGATCTACCAAATTTCACTCTATTCAGCATTTTCCATTATCTGTAACTCGTCTATATTCAGAAGCTGTGAGTTCTTAGAGCCCAAAAGTCCCAGGTGATACACCTCAGCACAAACTCTCTCTTAGAGGGAGGTCAATGTTACTACTGTTTACCTTTCACACCTTGAATAAATGATAAGGTGCTTGGGTCATCTTACCCTGCTACCGATAATTGAATTATTGATTTGGCAAGCTGAAGTTTTACAAGGAATTGTGGGTAGCCATGCATGATTATTTCAATCATGAATATAATTTGGAGTCAGCTTATTCAATACAAAAGCAAGTGCCAAATGCTATATATGAATTATGAACTATGCAAATGTATATCTATTATATTACTTATCTGAGAGCCTTGTCTCTATGGTTCTTGAGTAAGGCCTTTCATCAGTAAGGTTTTGGGGAAACTCAGCAGTAAACACTGG
Source organism: Hyperopisus bebe (assembly GCA_026777045.1). Taxonomy (NCBI): domain Eukaryota; kingdom Metazoa; phylum Chordata; class Actinopteri; order Osteoglossiformes; family Mormyridae; genus Hyperopisus; species Hyperopisus bebe. The sequence continues at coordinate 7,499,112 of JAODJW010000045.1, forward strand.
AGGTTAAAACTCATATTTGAACTATTTCAAGTGTACACATGATATTCATGGTATAGGTTTGCCTGGTCTGCTCTACAATCCAAGAAATTCTATGACCACTAATATATTCACAGAAAGGGGAAGCTAGGAATTTGAATTACACGTACAATTTAAAACATTGAAATAAAAATTACATTCTTAAACCCAGGCTGTGGAAGGCAAATAATGTATTGACGACTTTGTGCTTTCAGAAATTATGAAGGTGGCTGTTTTTCCCTGACAGTTTGTGTGGCTACACTCCACAGAGCAAGATCCTTTACAGATACAGGCTGCTTCTGCTACCACATCCTTATAGGAGCCATGAGATGGTTTAATTCCCATAGTTGCTGCTGTGCTTTCTGTGCCAGGATTCTTAGCTAATTTATTCATCACCACCAGCAATGTAATTCAGTTTCACTTCAAAAAGCACCTCCAGACTATTGGTGTGATACTGACTGCTAACTTCAGGTGGGGGCCTGGGTACTGGAATCATTAACCTGGCCATGGTGCAGTGATCTCCAGTTATAAGTGTAATAGATTTACTCCGGCAGGGAAACTCCAGTGGAGTCTCCAGTGGAACCAATGGCAGGAATTGCTCAAATAGCAAGCTTCCCAGTAATGTGTTCTTATTTAAGATATCCTTGAAATTTCTGTCATTTGCTTGAGTGGTTAGTCCGATGATCTTCTGTAGTGGAGCACCGATGATCCATTTATTCACTCGTGTGAGTAGGATGAGGAAGAATGAGTCAGGTGAATCAGGTGAGGCAGGATGGCGTCTCAAAGGCCGCCATCATGATCTTGTGCCTGGCTCTGGTGTTTTTGTCCTATGTCATTTCCAGATACGCCATCATGATACACGTCCAGTTCATCATCACCCAGGACATGCATGTTCAACGTCACCCCAAGCGCCATCGAGCGCCATCATTCCCAGCACCTTCATCACTGGAATCAGCACCCTGCGATACAACAGTGCCACTCTTTGTCAGCTAATGAATATGGATTTATCTCCAAGTTGATAGTGGACAAGGTTCAGCTTCGACTGACTGACTGACAGTCTCCCCACACACCCTGGGCTTTTCCGCCTCACTCTGACCAGATTCGCAGCAAATACACAAATTCCTCAGGGAATCTAACAAGTTAATAAAAAATACAGAATTGTATTTTTATAAATAATTGTATTTTAAAACATACAAAATTGTATTTTTAAATCGTATTATCTTTCCCTTCTGTAACAGAAAAGTTGATCTTGACGTTCACTGGTACTGGTTAGCTGTAGTAATTTTTGACCACATCCCAGGTTGGCAAAAGTTTGGCCCGTGGGCCCACGACCCCAAAGTCCAGGACCAATGCTTAGTCTCGGGTCTGCAGCCTTCTTTATAAATGATCATTGCTTTCTCACATTAAGACAGAATTTTGTATGGTTTGATTACTTATCACTGTGTGAGTTAAAAAAAAATTCTCCATATTTAATCTCAGGTCAATAATACTTTTCATGCCTGAGTAATTCACTGTCAGCAACTAGAAGATCTACTTTAAATAAAACCTTGACATATTGCATTTAAATGCATTTTCACCCTGCAATAACTATGAAAATTAAACAGGGTATTTACATCTCCTGCAGCTGCCCCTTACTGTAATGTCGGATCACTTTCTCCATGGTGTCATTTTTAAAGTCATTTCATGTTACTAATAGTCTCTCTTGAACAATTAAACGTGCCCCTATATTCACAACTCAGGATTATTTCCTGAGCATTCTGCTTTGACGATAGTGATTGTAAACCAAAACATTGAGTGTTTCTGTATTTTCAAGTAAAGATAGTTAATTATAACACTTCTTTGCTGGACTTTTGAATATTTACCACATCTTATTCATCTTGTTTTCACTCCAATATTTCTATTTATGTACTCAAGGACTAAACAGCAAGCTGGTATTAGAGCTGGACACAAAATGCATTGGAATAAATGTTCTACTTGGGATGATACATAAATCTGAATATTCAGACCTGTAACTGCATAGATCCACACATATGCTGTCACACCTGCTCCTGCCTTCTACATTACAGATGTTGTTTATTATTATGATTAATTATTAATTATGATTATGCCGGGTACGGGACGCAATACCCTATGAGGATTCACTTTGACATAATCATTCACCTCTGCAGGAGGTAGGTCCAGTATACTGCTGTTGACATAAGTGTTAAACCTGCAAATTTACATGAGTTTTATCGTTATTACCTTTGAATTTCAAGTGTCGGTTGGAGCTGGTGAGAGGGGATCTGTGTTTTTCTGATTTAATGTAAGCTTGTGTCTTGTGTTCTAATTATTGTCCAAGCATTTCCCATAATACGTCAGGTTATGATCAGATTTATGTATCATCATAATAAAATATGCAAATAAAAAAACGTATTACAGTGTAATGGTATCGTCTATCGTATATTGTCGGTTTTGCAGTTACGTTGCTGCGCAGCTTTGCCAACGTGGTACGAGAGACTACTAATAGAGTCGATAAACTGCTCATATGGAGAGATGCCAGAATCTTTTTAACTGCCAAGTACGTTATCTAAAATACATCATTCGCCTGCGTGGTCAACTGCATGATGTTCTCTGTCACTGTGTTTGACACTCACATCATGAAAGAAAAAATCCATGCTGGATTTCAGCTTCGTGAACCTGACCCTCTCCAGCGCTGTGCCCATCACCTTCATTGCCGGAATCGGTGCGTGTGTTCCGGGTATTAGGGGCCGAGGATGTGAGGCTGCAAAGTCAACATCTGAACAAAATGCTTAAATGACACAGAAACAATCAAAGCAGATTTAAAACACGTAAAATGACATCATGGAGAATATCCATCCATCCATCCATCCATCTGTCCAGACCAGTGCTAGTCAAGCTTGTATTTGACGCTGCCTGGGATTGGAATTCAACTGTGAACCGGACTAAGATAAGGAATTAGAAGATGGATAGATGGATGGATGGATAAATACATTGAGCTCCTGCCCCCAGAAATGGAGGTAGTGGGAGACCTTGATCCAATCCCAGGCAACAAAGGGCACAAGGCAGAGATACATCCCAGACAGCATGTAATGTATAGTCAAAACTAATCAGTAATTGCCTGCAAGTAAGAGGTGCGATTTGAGCGTGAGTGGTGATGTCATCACCCTATGATATTACACTCCTCACTGTCCAATGCCTCTATGTAAATCCCCCCGCCCCCCCCCCGCTCCCCCCATCGG
>JAODJW010000045.1:7502375-7514341 GCA_026777045.1 Hyperopisus bebe
AACTCCCCCCCCCCCCCTCGCTGTTTCCCAAAGGGGAACCTGATGTTCCCACCCCCGAGGCTCCTGCGGCACCTGTCTAGCCGAGCGTCAAGTTGCGAACATTTTTTAATGGATATTTACTGAGCCTCCCTCAGCTAATTATTCCAAGATTATGACCAAGAATGCAGCGTGACCATTTGCCCGTCAAAGCAATATTCACAAATGCAATTTCACTCACCTCACTCAGATGCCAGTGTGGCTCTCATATACAGTATATTCTGCACTTGTCAATCAAAAGCTTTCATTCTGAGTATCATTACAGCTTGGAGAAACAGAGTGTTTATACGAGCTGTTATTTTAGATGGATTGACTGCATTTGCTGCCATAATGATTTCAGTTTGTTTCTGAATCAATTTTAAACATTAGCTAACATTTAAAAATGTTAGCGCTCCAGTCATGTGGGTCCACTTAAAACCTGCAATAGATCCCCTTACAGCATGTATATATAAGCAGTTAAAAATAGCATGATGATGCATGATAAATGATGGGTATATTCTAACGAAAAGTATTACATGTTAAAATAGTTTTCCTCTGGCGTTTCCAGTATTTTTGCATTCCTACAAAGATTTTGATTGTGATCCACGCCCTGAGCGCTCTAAACAAAGCTCAAATCTCTGTGCCAAACAGAGCTGTATGACTATATCAGTTTTGCTAAGAGGCATGATTCATTAATGACAATGATAAGGCTAGTGAATGGATACACCTAGCCACTCTGTGCTCCTGCTTAATCCAGCATCTGCCTATTGATCTATTTGCTTATTCTGTCACTCATGAATATTCACAGGCTTCACCTGTAAATATTGACAGGAGTCGTACCCATGCGTCTTAGAAGATGGACCTCGTTACCTACAGACCCCCTCCACTCTGTGAGGTAAGTCCATATTATTGCTATGGGAGTCTGTAACTGAGGGAGAGTTATGTTGTGGGGATGGAGGGGGGCAGATTTCTGTGCTTCGGTGCCTATGGAACAGCGGCTAGTTTTTAAGTTTCCAACGTGACTTCACATATCACTCTGTCCAAGGTTAATAACAGGGACAGTGTGATCCTGGGCAATCTAGTACAATCCTGAGAGATCCTGGATGATCAAGTACGATCTTGGGGGATCAAGTTCAGTCCTGGGAGACCAAAATTTAGCTGCACCTCTGATTTTATATATACTAAGATTATATGGCAGAAAAATAGTGCAGTTTATATTGATGTGCCACTAAAATAAACATCAATGAGCCAACATCAAATTATGTATCATTTGAATAACTATGATGTAATGAATTCTCTCCCTTATCTGCCAGATTTAATGAGAATCCAAATAAAATATTTTTGATTTTCTTGCCTTGGAATGTGAACAGCATATGAATAATCATAGCGTTGTTTTATCAGGAATGCAGTTTCTGAGGTTCTCAGCTGTAAACAGAGGAAGGGTCTGATGATTCCCATGGGAACGTTCAACTTTTAAACAGAAAACTTGGGAAGCACATGTTTAAAGTGTGAAGACATGAATTCTCTCGAGGTCATCCTCTCCACACTCCCTACATGTAATATTATCCCTACAGAAGTAGTTCTTCATCAAACTGGCTTCTTCCAATGGCAAGTGTTTGCCATTTGTGTTATATGATAAGTTCTTACCATTGGAATTCCACATTTGGGACATTTTTTTGCTGGGGCATCATTAGCAGACAGTGGGATGGATTTTAACAAGAACAAGGCGAGTATTGGATACCACAGGTGACTGGTAACATTTAAAATCCCTGTTGCTAGAGTATTTTGCCTCCTAACAGCCATTGACAAATAACATATTCAATTTTATTGAGATTCGAACAGTTACAAGAAAAATGCCACCAAACTTTCTGTTAGAGAAAAACCTCTAGATATGCAGCAATACAAAGTAGCCCATTGTTCTGTGTTGGACTTGGCGGACATGAATGCAGGTCACTGTGCGAGGAGGGCTGGACGAGGGGAGATGCACAACACTCTGCTTCCCAGTATTAGCTCAGTTTAGCTCAGTCATCGTATGATCAGCATATGGCTGCCACTCTCCCGGGAAACATCTCCACCTCAAATAGGGGTGCAAATTTTAGAAATGAAATAAAAATATGTATTTTTCTTTCTTCTTTTCAACAGATTTTTCACATGAGAGCACTTCAGAGAACCTAGTGCAGATACACATCGCGAGCACATTACCTCCTACAAAAGCAAACATGACTGGATATACCTACGTCATCAGTTTAACTATGTGGGTTCCAGGCTTCATCACAAGTTCACTCATACTAGTGTGCAATGCCTTACATTTCCAGCTTGAAAGACACCTTCAGACCATCGACGTCATAGTGACTTTGATCATCTTGTCAAACTTACTTGCTGGTGTATTGAACATTATAGTGGTACTCCTGTTGAGTCTGCACCTCTGTCCTCACATGGCATTGCTCTTTCTATGGGAGCTGACATCCGGGATTCAAAAATGGGTCACCAGTCTGATCTGCGTGTTCTTCTACCTCAAGATAGTACCTGGGAAAAGTCCCATATTTCTTTGGCTGAAGAGCCACTTCAGCTTTCTGGTTGTGAATATTATACTAGTGGGCATTGTATGCAGTCTAATCACCAGCACCATTGATTTGTTCTTCGAGGAGCATCGCAATGAAAGTGTTGAGGGACTCAACTGCAGCTACACTAAGCTCCCACCCAATCTCTCGGTGTTGAAGCTCTTTTGGAAGAGTTTTAATTACTCTAGTGTGCTTGCCCTAATGGTCTTTTCCAGCGGTGCACTCATGGCCCACTTAATCGCACACATGAGGAAGATGCGAGAGAACAACCAGGTGAACCAGCATGGAGTGGCCTGGGCAGCCTTCATGATCTTCTTCCTGGCTTTTGAGTTTGTGGTATGCGCTATCGCCAGGCACACTCTGGCGGCCATCTTTCAGCATGGCCTCACTGAGGTCTCCATGAACAGCTACTGCTTGGTCAACCTGACCCTCTCCACCATCGTACCCATCACCCTGATTGTTGGGATCAGTGCCTTGCGGCAGAGGATAGGCAGTCTGTGTTTCAGTGCTTCAGGGAATAACATGTAGACGGTGGACTCATGTAGCATGGCTCCAATGTGCTTTCATGTGTTAGCAGACAAGCAGCAAGTTTTCATTAACAAATACTGCATGTGTGTGATATTTGCCTTGCAGCTAAATTTGAAATGTTTGAAGCAGGTCATTTACCAAATCTGACATTCTGCTGAAATAAAATATGCATATTGCATAACTTGAATTTTCTGTCTGTCATTTTGATTTTAATTTCAGGAATATAGCTGCATTTCCCTCTGACAAACTGCCATCACATATAGGGTATTCCCTGCCTCATTTCATTTGCTTCCTCGCAAAAGCTGTAGTACAGAGATGTTCCCGCTTTGGGAAAAGTGGTAATGGAAAATCAATGAGGAATACAAGTGTATTTTCCATCATCAATCCAGTGAAAACAACTGAGAAGTCCAGAAAGCAGCACACATCACAGCTAAATGTAAATGTAAATATAAATTTAAAGGAAATCATTTTAACAAAAAACAAATGTTTTCAATGTGTAGGAACGTCCAGGAGCCAAGGGCCTGTAGATCAGCCTCTACATATCAGCATATCGTGCTAAAGCAAAAAAACACCAACACATAATTCCTGCACTATTTATCTCTTCCATTTCATAAAAGATGCAATGACCTTCTTTTATTATCTGTCAGTCTTCCATAACAACGATAAGTGTCACAGAGACTATTCCCATTAAATATATCTTTCGAATTCTATTGTATATATAACTTTATATGCACTATATTGACAAAAGTCTTTAATATGGAATTGGCCCACCCTTTGAAGCTATAACAGCTTCAACTCTTCCTGGAAGGCTGTCCACAAGGTTTAGGAGTGTGTTTATGCAAATTTTTGACCATTATTCCAGGAGAGCATTTCTGAGGTCAGGATGAGAAGGCCTGGCTCGCAGTCTCCGCTGTAATTCATCCCGAAGATGTTCTATCAGGTTGAGGTCAGGGCTCTGTGCAGGCCAGTCAAGTTCCTCCATACCAGACTCGCTCATCCATGTCCTTATGGACCTTGCTTTGTGCACTGGTGCCCAGTCATGTTGGAACAGGAAGAGGCCATCTCCAAACTATTCCCACAAAGCTGGGAACATGAAATTGTCAGAATGGCGTTGAATGCTGCAGCAATAAGAGTGCCTTTCACTGGAACTAAGGGGCCAAGCCCAAACCCTGAAAATCAACCCCACACCAGAATCCCCCCTCTACCAAACATTACACTAGGCACAATGCAGTCAGGCAAGTACTGTTCTCCTGGCAACCGCCAAACCCAGAAGTCCATCGGATTGCCAGACAGAGAACTGTGATTCGTCACTCCAGAGAACACGTCTCCACTGCTCTAGAGTCCAGTGGCAGCCTGCTTTACACCACTGCATCCGACGCTTTGCATTGCACTTGGTGATGTAAGGCTTGGATGCAGCTGCTTGGCAATGGAAATCCATTCCATGAAGTTCCCTACATACTGTTCTTCGTAGTTGTTCCCAGTTGCTTCCAATTTGTTATAATACCACTAACAGTTGACCATAGAATATTTAGTAGTGAGGAAATTTCGTGAATGGACTTATTGCACAGGTGGCATCCTATTACGGTACCATGCTTGAATTCACTGAGCTCCTGAGACTGACCCATTCTTTCGCAGATGTTTGTAGGATCAGTCTGCATGCCTAGGTGCTTGGTTTTATACACCTGTGCCTATGGAAGTGATTGGAACACCTGGATTCAATGATTTGGAGGGGTGTCCCAATACTTTTGGCAATATAGTGTACATATAAATATCCAGTCATAAATTTTAAATCATGACTTCTACAGTTCGGGTACACCTGCAGCTTCTCCCAAAAAGCACAGGGTAGTTGGCAATTGAGAGATATCAGTTCACCCCTTTGATGAACACTCAACCTGGAGAAAATATCTGCAAAGATCATTTAAACACTCTTTCATTATAGGACAGAAACAGAACCCTCTCATCTGGTGGTGTGACAGTAAGAACGCGCATCGAGTTCAAGTATTATTTATTGCACTACTACTAATGCCCAGAAGAGGGCCTCCTCTGCAATATACTATATAGTCTTGAGACGCCTCACTCCAAACCTTGATGAAAGTGAATGAATGGTACGCGAGACCCAAGGAAAAAAGTGTCCTTCAATTTTAGGTTATTTGTCTTTGGAGGAAATAAGACATCCTACAATTTGGATTTTTTCAAATTCATTTTTATTTTTAATTTCACAGCATGTCCTCTTTAGTGTATAACAGGAATATATACATTTCTTTCATCAGTGAAAAGATAGATGCAAAAACAACATGTCCACTACAATGGACATAAATGATGGGTGGGTATATATACACAGAGAGAGAGAGAGAGAGAGAGAGAGAGAGAGAGAGAGAGAGAGAGGGAGGGAGAGAGAGAGAGAGAGAGAATATCTGGGAAAGGAAAGATGTGATGAAGAGAAAGCAGGGTTATTTGAGAATTGAAATTGTTAAATGTTTTTCATGTTTGTGTTTTTTTCCAAACACATGATTGTGGAGATTTAAATAAATCTACAGTACAAGCATCTTGGGCTGAATCACTCTCATTGCATCCATAGATCTGCAAAACACATCTGCACACTCAGCTCTCATGTCAGCTCTTATGGTTGTGTGTGTCCTTGACACACAAAAACTGTCTGGGGACAGGATTTGGGTAGGTGGAGGCGTGACTTTATGTTGATTGTGAGCTGCTCAGTCCAGACTGTGTGCCTGCATGTAACTCTGGGAGCCAGAGATGACGTAATTCTGCACACCTGCGTGCACAAAGAGTCGCTTTGCTGATATGAAAAGCTTGCATCCGAAGCCTCACTATTTTGTCCCATTAATACAGGCAGGCATTTCACTGGAGCTATTCAGGTTAAGTATATGTGGGGGCGAGAGTGTGGGGTGGTTTGCAGTGTTCTTGGGAACAGAATCAGCAACCGAGGCTTTGCGTGTCGATTCGACTTGCCTGCCCCTCAATCACAATCCCCACATAAGTATAGATTGCTCTGTTTTGTTCATCTCCAGCAAGACACCATGCTAAAAGCTGGCCTTGGAGTTAGTTCTGTCTCACTTTCTTGGCATATCTGCCTGCATTTTTATTTTTTATATTTAAAGTTTATATCCTATTGGCCTCCTTGGCACCCAAACCCCATTGCAAACCCCTTCCTTCCCTACAAACTCTCTGTTTCTCTGTTTCTGGCTCCGTTTGGCTGCAGGCCCAGAGATCTTCTGACGCTTAGCTTCACATCTTACTCAGGTTCAGCAGCAGAGCAGAGCCTCGAATTTGCCAACTTTAAGTGACTGCCCGATGTCCTAACCCACTCTGCTATCTGCTGCCCTGCAGTTCCTTTGAAGCTGCATGCATGAACAATGCATCACCTCCGTGTTCGCCAGACAGACCTTGTGGCTATAACGGGCAGAGGGTGGGGAGTCGTGGTCGAGGGAGTCAGCTATTCAGGGAAGAAAGACCCTGGGTAAATATAGCCCCTGTGAGCCAGTTTGCAAAGAAAGTAAGATAGGTGGGAAGGGGGGGGGGGAAGCACATTTTATCAGAGCCCAGGAGACACATATAAACAGTTTCAATTTAATTCACAGCATACTTCTTGATTGTCAGTTCTGCAAGGGCAAAACTCTGATGGGAGGAGCTGGGTAAATATTTACATGATTTATTCCTTATTTGCCCTTTGGTGTAGGCCAGATGAAAGACAAGGCTTTAGTTTCTTTTCATATGGGACAAGGTAAGATACAACAGACTACTTTTGGCTCGATGGCGCCCCCTGGTGTCTCCCAGTTACACATTCTGCACAACAACCTTCGCAGCTTTCATGCTTTAAAATCTGTTAAAAGAATAACTAAGGGGGTCATAAACAGGCTAGGCTTCATGCCATATATCTTTTGTACTATGTTTAGTAAATACAACGTCACTAATCCATGATATTCCATAGGTGCAGTAGCCTGAGCCCCGCCCACAATACATTTAACGTCTAATTACCAAAATCGTGCAAAACTGCAAGTTACAAGGGAGTCGTGGAGGAAAATGGCACGAGAGAGGTTGGGGATGACTGCCCCGGGTACCCAGACCTGTGGAAGATGTTTCGGCTCCAAAAGTGGAGATTAGCCTGTTCGAGCAGCCATCTAAAATAACTAGGTTCAACTTACCAGCGAGTCAACTGGGAGAAACAGTATCTACAGAATGCAGCATTATTTGCGAGCATGATGAAAGGCTTACGCTTAATAGATACCATCCGTTAGGATAAATCTGACACCATTTATGAGGTGTTAAGAGGTGAAACGCAGGCCAGGAGTGGGCCCCGGCCCGAACACCAGCAAATCAATAAATCAACACTGTTCAATAATATAACAGTTTAGAAAATATATATCAGTTATAGATTTTTTAAAGCACAAGTCAAGTCATCATGTTCTGGTAATTCGTATATTTTAAACTACGGTATGTCAGAATGGGACACTTTTGGAAAATTTGCTTTTTGGAAAAATTTTTTAGAATCATCTCGATGTCCTGAATCACAGATTGATACCATTCTAAATACATTATTGCCCGGTTGAACACCATGTAGAAGAGAAAATAAAGTATTACTGAACACATATTAAGGGCGAAGTTTAACTGTTCCGTTTTGCCAGGTGTCCAATTTTAACAATACCACAACCATCAACCAAGGGGGAAAAAATCAGAATTGCCTTTTGCAAGTTAGGGGAACAGAAAGTCACTGAACGTTGTTAAAAGAATAAATGCCTGAATAAGATAAATGATCGTGGAAAGGCATGTTTCGAAATACGCCTAGTTAATTTCATATTGACCATAGAAGTGCAGAAAAACGCGACAGAGAGCAGAAAAACAGGCACATATTTGAGCGCTGCTGTGGTAAGTTACTCGTGGGCTGCACTATGACCGAGACGGGGGGTGAGGGGGGCGTCATGAATGGAGGTCATTCTTCCTCTGCTTGGCTGTTTAGAACAGTGCAAGTGGGTCGAGAAACGATCGATGCGAAATCTCTCCCAATTTTATTTTAAATCTCACAGTTTTGCGCGTATGTTCGTCTTATTTCTCTTGCATTTGTCAAAAGAAACATGCTTCAAAGACGAGCAACATAAAGTGTCAAGTGTTTGAAAAGGTTTCAGAGTGTCCACTTTTGGACCTTTCACTTCATGATTTTATAACACATGACAGTATCGTTTAAAAAAGTTTTTAGATATTTGAATTGCCGGTTACTTGGACCTATAGAGTCAAAGAGAGATTCCAGACTTAATGACTTCGCGACTTCAGTGAGGCGGGGCCGGGACAGTGAAGCGCCACTCCCCTGGTCGGGCCTTGGTGACAATCTTTACTACCAATCTCACAGTTTCAATCGGGACATGGTAAATCTGGGTCGGACTGTACTTCGTTAATAACTAACAGATAACAGCAAATACACTTGCGGACGTTCCAACAAGCTGAAGTTCAGTGATTGTCGCGGTCGGGCCGGACAGGAGGGGCACACTGCGGTTAATATGAAGCAGTGATCGGCTGTAGAAGAATCTATGGAGGCGGTGAGAAGTTGCCTGCTGATAGCAGTGCTTTTGGTGGGAGCCGCGAGCGATCCGGCCACGGAAGGTAAGGCGATCAGTAACACTGTGTAAAGTTATGACGGTCAGCGCCAATACCGCCAGTCAGACCCACAAGAAAATAAAGGTTTCATGGTTACTGGCATCGGATTTGACCAAACAGCCAAAACTTACTAATCAACAAATAAGTGTGAAATATGCGGGCGATTGTGACGTTTGAGAAATGCATGGCTTTTCTTTCTGGAAATATGACGTGGAAGTATAGATTGTGATTTTTAAATATGAACTCTTAGTAACGAAATGAGGAAAAACGTAGCTATTTACGTCGCTATACTGTAACCTGTTCTGCAACTTTTACGGAGAGTAACAAGAAAAACAACTACAGTCACAACAGAGCGTAGCCTACTAACTGAAAGCGTCTTCCTTGTGCAACTTTTCCATAGACGGTGGTAAATGAATTAGGGAAAAACGACAATTTTCTCAGGTCTTCTACGAGAAGACTGGGAACAAATCGGAAGAAAATCACATAATGAAGTAATGCAAATAATTCAGTCACGTCACGAATGGGGTTTTCCCCCATTTTGTTAGTTGAAAATTAAAAAACACGTCAGCGTATAAAGGCGACATCGTGTAAAAATTAAAATAAAACAAGGACTGATTGTGCACTTTAAGATGGACCCCAGCCTTCCGCTGACTAGCGAGTCACGTAAGGTGACGATGGAGGATCCAAACCTGTAGGGAACGTCTGACACTATTTAATCCGAAACAAACATATTGCAAATGAATATTTAACTTGACGGTAGATTTCTGCATGAGAGCAACGTATGATGACATGTTCCAACAACATCAACGGCAAGTTTAATTTATATAGCGTCTTTCACCAATCCAAGGACACTTTATAGAGGAATGATAAACAAAAAGGTAATCATTACAGATAAGAGATGGAAGAAATACAACATAATCATTAATAACATGGCAAATACAGCAGACTAACTCAAACTATGATCAAAACGAATGGACAAATTGAGTCAATGATCAGGGTAGCGGAGAGAGAGAAGAGGTGGGACTCGAGTTGAGTTTTGAATATGGGAAGAGGAGTAGAGGCTCTGGGGGAGGGAATTCCACAGCTTGGGGGCCGCAACCCAAAATGCCCAAGCACCCATGGTAGAAAGTTGAAATCTCAGGACGGACAAACTGACCAGAAGATGACGATCTGCGACTTGGCTACATCCTGCACCCTGAAGTAGCCATTTTCCGCATGGGACATTTCACAGACACAAGTGGGGTACTGACCATTTGCAACTTTTTGCAATTTACTGACCATCAGAAATGGTCTTACTCATTTACATTATTATCTGACTGAAGCACAGAAACTTTGATTGAAAAGGTAAACAGAATTACGTAATTCCACAGGTATGGACATAGTATCGCGTCTCTGCCCCTTTTCTCATTACAGCTCCGGATTGTGAGTTTCCTTCCAAACGGTATCACCATAACGTCAGCTGTTGAAGTACTTTGGGGTTTTGTGATTGACAAAGCATGTAGGATACACAGCATTAGAGCTGACTTTTTTTTGCTATGTTTGTCATCTATAACCTTTAGGGATTTAAATGGTTTACTTCATTTTTATTCACAATAGACAGTCAAGAGATGCTAGAGAGAATACAGCCTTTCCTGTGGCTCTGTATGCACAAAATAAGCATTTGAACCCCATACTTACCGGTGTATTTAATTGTTAGTTGTGTTTTATCAATAGCATGCAAAGCACCTGTGAGGGTGATTAAGTCAGAGACTGACTTAATCCAAAGATGACTTGAGATTAAACTGAAGCTGAATGCAGGACTTGCCCAGACTTAAATCTTTGTGACTGCTTCTATGTCAATTCAGATCATCCAGTGCTTTCCCACTGGATCTACGGTGGCTTCCTGACTGGATGACCATCATGAAATGAGTGGGCTTAAAGCGTAATTATGTTCAGCATAGTGTTAAAAAAACAACACTGGTAGAATATTGGAAGATGGGTGAATGCAGGGCATTAATATGCATAATCAGCTACAACTGTGTCTGTAAGAATTTAGAAGTATGGGCTGGGGTGTTGCTGGGGATTTTGTGCCCCATTGGAGTATATCATATTAGGCCTGCTACCCAGACCAATTAGGTTATGATCCAAACCTATTACAGAATCCTGATAACTTTCCCCCCTCATGACATAATGTAATAATTAGCATTACGATATACATAGATCAGATGCATGGTTTTTCGCATTTAGGTAAACTTGCCAAATAGCCAGCAGGTGGACCATGGCTTCCGTGGTGTAAGTGTCAACTTCTCTTGGTTAGATGTTTAAATATCTCCACAAGGTGAATTTAAGGTTATGGACGGGCTTATTTTTTCTTTGTTTTCCTGCAGATAGAAATGAGCTCCAGCTATATGTTCTCCTTATGTTTTTGTGGTAGTTCCAAGGTGACTAGACGTGTTCTGGTGAATTAGTGATCCTCAGTCCATGATCTATAGACACCCAGGGCTCTGAAAGAAAGACAGACAGATCAGTGCTCAGTGCAGATATGATCAGATTTGCAGGGCATGAGATTAAAACCAACAACCTTCTGAAGCTGCAGAACCTCACACCATCCCAGAACCCTGGTGGCTGATTGGGAGCATATTGCAGGCAGCACAGGGTACATGGTAGGGGACACTTAGGGCTGCAGGCCAGTCCGTCATTGGACACACTCACTCACTCAATAGGGGCAATTCAGAGACAGCAAGTCACTTAATCATGCTTTGGATGGTTACCCGGTGCTACCTGGTGAGTCAGATTACACTGAAAGTGGAAAAGACAATAATACTGCGACGAGACATTGAGTTCTCGGCTGCGGTAACGTGGATTAAATGGTAATAAAAATCACGCAGTTCAGACTCATTACAAAAAAAGCCGTTGGCAAAGCAGGGCTGTTTCTGACTGCACCTTGCAGGTTGGGGAGTAAGGTTCTCAGCTCGCTGTTTATCATTCTGAAGAACAATACACAGTCTTGTTGTCATTCTTATCATTGCACTCGGCACAGCCAAGTTACAGTCCAAAGGTCCCAGCGACGCTGCCAGCGGCGGTGAACGTGGCCGTGGGGCCATGACTGGGTTCTAACCCCGAGGGCTCTCCCCACGTGTATGCGTTTTACTACATGTCAGGCCCTGAGCTGGTGTTTACGTGCTGTATGTGGCTGCCCTGGCGGTGTGCGAGCGGGAGACAGCCTGCCAGTCCTGTTCAGCAGGGCTGGTTTGTTTTACAGGGAAATGCCAGTGT
>JAODJW010000045.1:7522223-7554711 GCA_026777045.1 Hyperopisus bebe
TGTCTTGGTTATTTGAGGTTAGGATGTATAATGTATCTGCAATACCAGTACTTTGCCAGCACCATAGTGGATGAATGTTGGTCTTTAAACCTATTTCTTCCCCAACTATCCGTCCTCGTTCCCCAGAGACCCGAGCACCAACACCTCAGCCCTGGAGCTGGCACAGCTTGATGTGTTCAAGAGCCTGCGAGAGATCACAGGTGCTGCCCCTCCCAGCTCAGCGTGTGGCCTCGTTAGCCTAATGAAGTGTAAACATGCACTGAACATGAGTGCTTTTTGGTTTTCTTGTGAGCAGGCTACCTGTATATCGAGGCTTGGCCGGAAAACTCGACCGACCTGAGTGTGTTTCAGAACCTGGAGGTGATCAGAGGAAGGATGCTGTACAGGTGCGGACTTGCAGCCCCAAGCTACCGCTTCAGCCCAGCTTTGCTCAGATGCCTCTTTCACTGTGACGTGTGACCTCCTCTGTCTCCCCTCCTCCTGTCCTCAGGGGCGTGCTGTCGCTGGGTGTGCAGAACCTGCAGGTGGAGTCTCTAGGCCTTCGCTCCCTGCGTCGCATTACCGGCGGCCTGGTCCTGTTGCATAGCAACCGCCGCCTCTGTTACGTCAGCTCCATTCGGTGGGAGAGGATAATGCACCCCCCCAAGAGGTCAGGTCTGCAGCAGGTCATCCTCACAGAGAACCGGAGCCCAGAGGAGTGTGGTATGCAGTTTCTCTTGTGAATCCTAGTAGCGGTATTGGTTGAGTCCCTCAACACCTAGATTTAAGCATAACACAAAGATTTGCGACCTCCAGCGGCAGATGGGCAACTGTGTCACCCCTTGTGTGCTAACGAGAGCTGCTGGGGGCCAGGACCAGGCCAATGCGTGTCCTGCCTCATGTTCCAGCGTGGGACGGAGTGTGTGGAAGAGTGCAACATCCTGCAAGGGTGAGAGAGTAGTGACAGAGGTCTTGGTGTGCGTTTGAGGCTAGGCTGGTGCGGGTTGTGTGGCCTCCCTGGATACATACATTGGCATTCGACATAGTTCCCTCATTTCTTCTCCAGGAGAAAAAGTACCACATAATGCCTGATTCCTTAGCCGCGAGGCCATCTACTGGCCAAACTCTAGTAGTGTGGGTAAGTAGTAACAGCTTGTGTCCCCTTCAGGTCTCAGCGGGAGTACAGTGACAGCAGCGTGTGTCTTCTGTGTCACCCGGAGTGTCGCCCCATGAACGGCTCAACCTCCTGCCATGGGCAGGTAAAACTCGGGGGGGCGGCCTTCTCTCAGTGGCTCTGAAGCAGAACCTTCGCAAGTTCAGGAACGCTGGCAATGCCTTTGCTTTCCAACAGGGGGCACACCAGTGCCGGGAGTGCCTGCACTTCCAGGACGGCGACACTTGTGTGTCACGTTGTCCCAGCGGGGAGAAAGTGGAGCAGCAGACCGTGTGGAAATACGCCAACGAGACCAGGCACTGCCTGCCCTGCAGCACCAACTGCACACTGCAGTGAGCACCTGCGCAGCCACCACCAGCTCCGACCTCACATGCACTGGCTTTACCCAAAGAGCAGTCAGTTTACGGGAGAGGGAGATATGCCAGCCATTATTTATTTTGGACCCGTGCTTAAAAAGATCCTGGGAAGCAACCAAATGAATTCAAACAATTTATCTTGCTTAGTTGTATCAGTTTGCCCGCTTGAAAGGTTCTTCTGGTTAATGAGTTCTGGGCTCAAGCATTGTGTGAAGGACTGAAACTGAAACTTCTCCCATTCCCAGCATGTAAGGTCCTGGGCAGAACCTACTGTTCCTTGGTTACAGCTCAACTGATATTTTTAAGACCTGTTTTTTAAAGACAGTAGGTGCTTTCAGGAACTTTGTTCCTTATGCCGAGTTTCTGGGCTGTCGATGGGTAACTGCTGTAGCTCCTGGTGGGCTGGGGCCTAGTGCATTCTGGGATGCTGGAGAATAAATGCTAGGATAGCTATATGAGAGCCAGGCTCAGGCTAACAGATATGTAGAGAGGAAGAGCAGCCAGATCGTTAGTCAGAGGTGCAGACCCCCTGTCACACTGTACTATGTTACTGCACTGGGAGCCGTTACCCACGTTTTACTGCTGTTTACTTTCAGGTGCACCGTGATGGATGAGCGGGGATGCCCCGTGCCCCCAGGCACAGGGTAGGAATCCTTTCTGTTGTGGTTTACTGTGAGTGTATTGTTAGGAGTGCTGGGACTTGACATGGTGAGGTAGTTTAGGGTTGTCATCATTTGCATGATCAATAAACGTGAATAATAACTTCATAATCCTATAGGTGATGCGAAATAAAAAATGAAAAGTGATCTACTGCAGCCTGTGGCATACTGCTTACAGTGTTCATGCTCTGTCATTCGTCCCCCGTCAGGCCGGGCACCTTCATTGCCCCCGTGGTTGGCGGAGTCCTCCTCCTCATCATTCTAGTGATGCTCATGGTCTTCTACCTACGCCGCCAGAGGCACCTGAAGAGGAAGGAGACAATGAGGAGGATCCTGCAGGAGAATGAGGTGCGGGAGGGCCTGTCGGGGGGGTGTGAAGGTCCAGTACTGTCTCCTCACTGTCAAGTGACTTACTGCCCAGGCAGCATCTGGGCTGTAGGTTGAACCACCCAGGTGATTCTCAGGATTCGGATGGGAAACCAGGGTATCAAGTCAAGTCTTAGGGTACCAATGGTCCTGCGGGCAATAGACAGCTCCAGCTCATGTTTCCAGTTTGTGGACTGTTGACCTAGCAGGGTTCCTAACTTCTGAGGAATACACATCTCACAGTGCGTGTAAAAACCATCGGATGTGAATGCATTGATTGAAAGTGAATGGGTCTCTTTACTCAGCTGGTCGAGCCCCTTACCCCCAGCGGCGCTGTGCCTAACCAAGCCCAGATGCGCATCCTGAAGGAGACAGAACTGAAGAAGCTGAGAGTGCTGGGCTCTGGGGCCTTCGGCACTGTCTACAGGGTGAGGGCAGCACATGCCAGCTTGCAAATACACTCGCAGACCCAACGTGCCAATAGGACATGAGGCTCCCTCTTCAGTCTCGCTAACCACTGCATGACACTCCTTAGCCTACATCTTACCCATGGTAGATACATGAATGGTGCGCAAGTAGACACCCGTGTGCTCAGCAAATGTAGCGTTTCACAGACACCTCTTTCATCCCCACGGCAGGGTGTCTGGGCACCTGATGGAGAAAATGTGAAGATCCCAGTGGCCATCAAGGTGTTAAGGGAGAACACCTCTCCCAAAGCCAACAAGGAGATCCTGGATGTGAGTCTGTAGGCTAGTCTAGTTCTGTCGGGCCCTTGAGCAAGGCCCTCAATCCCAATTTCTCGAGAAACTGGCTGATCCTGCTCTTTCAATCGTACATGTAAATGTAATCTGTAAACTCTGAGTCAAGTAGGACCTTCTTGCCACCTACCATGTAATACACTTGCATCCCCCCACCAGGAGGCATACGTTATGGCCGGGGTGGCCAGCCCATATGTCTGCCGCCTGCTGGGAATCTGCCTGACCTCCACAGTACAGCTAGTCACCCAGCTCATGCCCTACGGCTGTTTGCTGGAGTATGTGCGCGAAAACAAGGACCGCGTCGGCTCCCAGTATCTGCTCAACTGGTGCGTGCAGATCGCCAAGGTGAGCGCCTGGGAGAACTCCAGCAAGATCCATGGAGGCTCCACGCAAGGCGGACAGCTATATTAGGGAGGAGCCTAAAATGACCATCATACATGTTGACCTGCAGGGGATGAGCTACCTGGAGGATGTACGGCTGGTCCACCGGGACCTTGCGGCTCGCAATGTCCTGGTGAAGAACCCCAACCATGTCAAGATCACTGACTTTGGTCTGGCACGCTTACTGGACATAGATGAGACGGAGTATCATGCTGATGGGGGCAAGGTCTGCTCTGTCTTTCTGGTTGAGTTGTTATATCACTGTTCATTTACGAGACTATGACATTATTTTGTCTTTATTTATACAAGCTGTTAGCCCATCTGATGCTTGTCATCTCCTTTTGGTGACATTGTGACCTTTGACTTTTGACTATACTCCGGTTACATGCTCTTGGCGATGAGATAACATTGCTTGCTTGCAGGTGCCCATCAAGTGGATGGCTCTGGAGTCCATCCTGCACAGGAAGTTCACACATCAGAGTGACGTCTGGAGCTACGGTTAGTCTATATACACCAAGCCGGATTTGTGTATTGGTCAAGCGGATTGACACTGACTGATACGCTCTGCCTGTCTGTGTGTGTGTTGTCCCCAGGTGTCACGGTGTGGGAACTGATGACGTTTGGGGCCAAACCCTATGACATGATCCCTGCCAGGGAAATCCCAGAGCTATTGGAGGGGGGAGATAGGTTGCCTCAGCCCCTCATCTGTACCATTGACGTCTACATGATTATGGTGAAATGTGAGTGTGGGAAAAACACAGGAGTGGTGAAAGCACGCTGGGTTATTTTGAATGATCAACACCTCATGATGTATGCCTGCCAAGTACATTTCCCAAAGGTTAAGTCCCACTGCAGTGTAGAATGGGGAGGGGGAGGTCTTAAATTTTGTGCTAATCTTGTTTTGGTTTAATTTTATGTTTCGTAGGTTATATAATAACTCCAGTGGGGCTTTTAGACTTAGCTTGGCTTGTTTTAAGGTCCAGTTATCAAACCGTTAAAAAGTCAAAGATAACTAATGCAGAATAAAGTCAGTAACACGTTACTTAAGGCCATGTTCTTAGAAATTTAGAAACACATTCATAACAACTAATAATGCATTCACAAAGCATTATAAACATGGCATAAGAGATCACAGCCATGTGTATTATGCATTATGAATGCTTTATGAAGCTCTCATCTATAATGCACTATAGAAGCCTTCATAATGCATTATAATGTTTGGTAAAAGCATTAAGGATGTTTTGTACTGCATTATAAAGGTATCTATACTGCACTATAGATCAGAGCTTCATAAGGCAGTCATAATACATAATAAACGTGGCTATAGTGTGTTATGCCTTTTTATAAATATCTATATCCATGTTTATAATGCTTTATGAATGCATTATGAATTTGTTTATAAATAAAATAAAATATGGCATTAAGTAAAATGTTACCAAAAAGTCTTGTTAATGGCAGGAGGTCTTCCCAAATTGATCTGGAGGAGTATGCACACTACAGTTGACCACTGAATTCAAGCATGCAAAGTTTCCTTGCAGTTGACTGTATTTGTGAACGACAGGCTGGATGATTGACCCGGAAAGCCGGCCTAGGTTCCGGGAACTGGTGACAGAGTTCAGCAGCATGGCCCGGGACCCTTCCCGATACGTGGTCATCCAGGTGCGTGCATGTCAGCCGCTGGGAGCTGTGGTGTGATACAGATTCAGCTCGTCCACGGGCCACTGGGACGCTGCTGCCGATGTGGTGTTTCTCAGCCTCTCTCTGCATTTCAGAATGACGATCAGATCAGCCCAGTGGACAGCCATTTCTATCGCACGCTCCTGGAGGAGGAAGGACCTGGCGTGAGCGAGCTGCTGGATGCGGAGGAGTACCTGGTGCCTCACATGGACCTCTTCAGGACCCCGGGAGAGCTGGCCAGCAATGGGCCCTCGAGGCATCACTCCCACAGGGCAAGGCCACCTTATCCCCTGCGGCTATTTGACAGGGGCATAGTGATATGGTGTGTCTGACTCCTGTCTCTGTGTTGTCCACACAGAGCACCGAGAACAGCCTGGATTGGGACGGTCCAGTGGGAGCGAGGAGCATGAATCCATCAGTCAGCACGCTGGGGAGGAGTCAGTACCCCACCCTGACCATGGGGGCCAGCATGAAAGGGCTGTGGGGTTCCCATTACCCCCTGGCCCGTAGTGCATCTCACCGCTCTGCGGGGGGACAGTCAGATTCTGTTTTCCTGGATGTGGGGACAGAGGCTAGCGCCCCCATCAATGGCCTGCGGTATTGCGATGACCCCACGTTTGCGGCTACGGGGGACAGTGACATAGAGATAGATGGGCCGGCTCTGTTTCTTTCACAGACAATCTCCCTGGGAGGTCAGGGGCAGCCTGGTAAGCCTGGCTACACCTTCAGTGCCCCACCAATCCTCATGCCCAATTGGCTGTACAGCCACAATCCCCCAAATGTATCCAACATCTGCTCTGTAGTTTAGCCCTTGTCAACTAATTTTAGGTTCATAGTGAAAATCCAGCATAATATTGTCAGACAGCAGAGGACCCCAAGCAGCATGCCCTGATGGCACAGTAACTGTTATTATTGTAATTAAGGCATATAACTGTGCTAATTATTATTACAATCATTATTTCCATGTTGATTATTACATAAGGGTTATCCCTGCACATGTATGCTAATTTACCAATCCCCCCCATGTCCCCAGAATACGTGAATCAGGTGGTGCAGAACGGTGGAGTGAGTTACACAGAGCGCCCCAGCACCTTGCCACGGCGAGCATCTGGGTCCACACGCCGCTTCCGCAGTGGCCTGATGCCTGGCAACAGCGTCGAGAATCCTGAGTACCTGGTGCCGACTGGAGGTCCGTCACCCGCTTTTGACAACCCCTTCTACCTGGACCTGGCCAAGGCACAGGCCGGGGGCCCCAGCCCGTCGGCTCCTCCCCTCCCACGACTGACCAATGGCTTCGCCACACCCACAGCAGAGAACCCCGAGTATCTGGGACTGGCAGACAGCTGGAGTAGGCAGCAGGGTCACACTTGAGCTGGACAGTCCCCGCTGTGCCACCTCTAAGCTATGACCTTTCTACCCGTCCCACCTGGCCATCCTCGTCCCTCTCTGGGCCAGCCTACCATGTCTCTCCAGCTCTTTGGCCTGTGCTCAAATGGCCGGATGTCTAGGTTGATCTCCCTTCAGCATCCCATCTCAAAGCCTTTTCTAGACAACCTCGATCCCATTTCTCACACATTAACCCAAAGCCAGAGAGGATAGGGTGTTGTGGTTCCTGGTCCAGGTGGGCGGGGGGGGGAGGGGGGGCAGGGTGAAACTCCTCCTCTCCAGCAGAGTCTCTGTTCCCAAAATGGAATAGAGGAACATGTGAGAGATTTGCAGGCCCAGTGGGCTGCAAGGTGACTTTTGCAGTAAATGTGTCCCCTATGTCCGATGGGCAGCACTATGTAGCGTCTGGTCTATAACAAAGGAAAAAAAAAAACAAGTCAATGGTTTACTGAGAAGAGAGAAATCTCCTGGCCATTATAAGCTCTTTGGAAGGACATAGGTCCTGATGTCTGAAACAGTAGTGCAGTATGCAGTATTTGAACAAAGGAAAGTTGTGTGTATTGTTTGGAGGTACACACAGATGCACTTCTCTATCTTCTTAATCACATCAGAAGTTAATACAGAACTGCTTTTGGTATTTACCCCGGACCAAGTTTGAGGTCAGATAGTTTTTTTGGTGGGTATTTTGTGCTGTGACTCAACATGGACATTAAATTGCTAACAAAAACTAAAAAATGCTGTATTTCCAAGAATCACAAAACATGGTCGGGTGATTTAACCCTAATAACGAAATCCTTGTGTCAGTTAGTCACACTCCAGTGACTTTTTAGGATCATCCCAAGAGAAATACCAAGCAATTTGGGAACCTTTGAATGAGGTGCTCACCTGAATCTCTCCACTACAATGTGCAGGTGTTTAAGTGAAGAAATTTGCTTTGCTTAAAAGCCTCAGCTTAACTAAGTGTAAATGTAACTGTCATTAGTGGCCAAACTCACTGGAAGAGAAGAAAATGAAGGAAATAATAAATATATGAGATGTAGAGACAAGTGACGCTGTAGAAATGAAAGGTATCTTTTTTAATTATGTTTGACGAGTTCTGTACTTTTTTTTTCAGTTGAGAATACTGATGTTCTGGTCCATCTCTAATTATTAATGAGAGCTCTATTCTCATGTGTGATGCTTTAAATGCACGTAATTCCAACTAGAACATTCTGCAGAGACCATCTGGTTTGTAAGGCATGTGTAATTAAAGGGCATTCAGCACTGCAGGACTGGGCCAGGTTATGTGAGGAAATGATTTGCATGGCATTTATATTTCTGTGCACGTGGCCGCGCTCACAGTGGTGCAGCCAGAGCAGGAACTGGCCACGTTGTGGTTCAGAAAAGCCAAATTCCCACAGCTACCAAGAATGTATCTCTGCTTCCGTCTGAGGCTCATCCTGCAGCTACTGAAGAGTCATCTTCAGATTGCAGCGCTTCCCAGAGTCTCTCTGGGTGAATGTGTTTGCAGCGATACAGGATGGATGCTTGTAAGATGCAAATCAGCTGCATTGGAGGAAGAGGGTGAGGGTCTCATTAAGGCCTCCGCATGCCATGGGGACCCCTCAGACAGAAGCATACTTGCTTGTTGTGTCCTGTGAGCCCGGGTGGGGGGCTGATTGTCATTCAGGGGGCAAGGCCCGTGTGAAAGGAGCTGTTTGTTATTGCCGGAAGCGGGGCCATACCCCGGCCCGGTCCCCGCCACAATGCGGGCTGATGTACGGCTGACTGGTGGGTCCCTGAACAATGCACAGAGGGCTGAGGGAGGGGTGTGTAGAGGCCCTCCGCCACCCCCAACTATCATTGACGCTGTCCCAGCTTATGTGGGATTAAGATGCCAGCTGGCTGGATGCAGGCTCTCGGAATATGGGAGCGCGTATGGCAACCTGCGCCGCGGACAGCTAACGGGTCCTGTCGGCATCTCCTCTCTCTCCTAGAGCTGCAGTTAAATGGAAACAGTCCTTTAGGAGCACAGAGCAAGCTGATAACAATGTGAGATATGCACCGGGAGGGAGGGGGAGATTCCGGGCTGGTCTCTGTGCCGGAATCAGTGGCATGACTGTAGTCTATAGTGCCGAGTTCTGTTCAGCTCTGTCACTGAAACGGCACTGCCCTCATTCAGGTTCCAGGGCCCCATTCTTACCGCTATCAAACTGAAATCCAAAGCTGTGATGCGCATCTGGTGATACCGGTACACTTGTTTTCTTTGAAACACAGGTTAAGAATCTCGCCCCGAGAAGCTGAGGCCCATGTGGAGGAGCGCCCCCCTGAGGGAAATCTCCTAGCCAGAGTCCAAAAATAAAAGGTGCGGCTATGTGAAGCACCCCACATGTGGTAACTTGAGCCGAGCCGCTAGCGCGTAGAGTCAGCCGGCCCCCGCTGCAGTCTGCATATAGACGTGCCGGGCAGTCTGGATAGCTGTGGGGGTAGGGGTGGCAGGGGGGGCTTGTGAATGTTGTACAATACACTTTATAGAAAATCTCTCCTATTTTTTCAAGTGATATACCATTTTTGTTTTGTACATTTGTATTGCGTGTAAATCTGGCCGATTTATTTTCTGGAACCTGTATCAATGAGCCAGTAAATGGTTTGTATTAAAGTACTAAAATAATATAACTTTGTATACAAATGTTTTTTTTTTTTTAAGTAACAAGATAGAGATTGAATTTTGCTCACACAATTTAAATAAAGTTGGTCTTCGTACAAAATCTCACAGAAAGCACAAATGTATTTTATTTTTTATTGAGAACAGAGCTGCCAATGGATTTTGCCTTAAAAACAAGCTTCCAGCAAGAATAAATATTTATCAGAATTTATACCTTTCACAATATTTACCTTTCACTTATAAGTACAGAATGAATGTCCATTTTTTTAAATGTTACCTTGGCATTAACACTAAAAACAGAGCCATCGTTACTAAACGATGGCCTAACATCATCAGACGATCATTACACCCCAGCTGTAGTGCGATTAGAGTAGTCTAGAAGGCTCTCCCTGACCGACACGCCCCCTGACCAATATTCCTCCTGGCCCAAGAGCACATACACCTGGCCCTACAGAGGGGAAGAGCCTCACTCAGTCCTCCTATCTGCCAGTCTATAGGATGACTGTTTCCATGATGATGATCAGACACGAGCCAATGGGAGAGTGTGGAGGACCGTAGTGAGTCCCACCTGGGGTGAGGGAGTGGGGTGCTGGGGGTCTGGTAAAGGGCAGGGGTGCCGTGTAGAGGCTGAAGATGGGACCAGCGGAAGTTGTTGGAGCCAGCTGCCTGTTCCCCATTCACATGGCTTTCACCTTGATCTGCTTCATCTTCATCTGCTTCTTCTCCAGCTTCTTTTGCTCCCTCCGCTGAGCCGCTTCCTGTGAGCGGGAGACTGAGGTCACTCACATGGACGTACGTGCGGGTTTTCACCGAATCTCCCACCTCCCCTCACCTCTAGGCGACGCTGACGCTCGGGATCCTCCTCGTTCATGATGCGCTCCTTCTCCGCCCGCTTCTTCTCCTCACGCCGCGTCTGCGCTGCCTCTTGCCGCTGGGCGTGCGTCTGCTTTAGGAAGTTCTCCTCCACGCGGGCCCGGTTCTTATCCGCTTTCAGCTTCCCCTGGGAACAGACACGGCAAGAGAACCCGGGCCGGGGGTCACCAGCTCAGACAGCTTCACCTTCATGGGGTCACCTTCACCAGACAGGCTGACCCAGCCAGATTACGGACAGCAAACCACTGCTAATAATTAAGGTGTAACACTCCCAGAGGCTGTTCCATACCCTTACAACACTCGCTCAACAAACTCTGCATGTACTCTACCAGCCAATCATTTTCATCTTTGATGTTTAAATCACTCCTAGATGGATTTGGGAGAAATGCATTTATTTTGATTTGCTTTATAAATATCCCAGTGTTTATTGCAACAAAATCACACTGGGATATTTGAAATATTTGAAACTATATAGTGCAGCCCAAGTATACTAAGAGTAAAATCCTTTTATTGATTGTCGTGCCATTTACTGTAGATCTTGTTGAATCTGTTCTTCCAACTAGATCACAATTAAAGCTTGGGTCTCCATTTGTCCATACAGCCATTATAATTACTTTTTTCCTCTTGTTTATTGTAGTTTGTAGCTTTTTTCCCAAGATGGCAGTTGCATTGCGTTTCAGGGGCAGGCTATCTACGTGACCAAATCGACAATAAACACGTTTGCAAATCCCACCCTAAAGTATTGAAGTACCAAAATCAACCAAAATCAAAAAGCTGATTTGGTACTTTTGATTCTGGTACTGAACCGGGAGTCAATGGAAATGGGAAAATACCAGATTTTTAGTATTAAACGTATGGTACCTGGTGCAATGGAGAAGTGCCCTGAGATTACGAGCCAATCACTCAGTGAGACAAACTGACAACCAGTCAGGTTGGCCAACAGGGGCTCCCTGCTCACCTCTCTGTTGAGGCGAAATTTCTTGACCTTGTCAATGCTGTAGATGACCATGTTCATAAGAGGAAGCAGGGTGTCCATGTCTTTGGGGGACGTGTTGCCCATTCCAGGCACTACAGACACAAAGCAGGTAAGATGTCGCTTGATAAGACATGAGGCTCCATGAGAGTGACGCGTGTAATCAAGTGTAGATGGGGCCTAACTGGTGAGAGCATGTACCGTTAAACGTAAACAGTAAGGTCTTCTTAGTCTCGGGGAGCTTTAAGGGTTGACCCTCCCTAAAACACAGATGCAAACAGATTCAGCACAACCATCGTTTTTGGATAGAATCATGCGAATAGGTTTACAAACAGCTATGCATGCCAGGGACAAAACTCACGTACTCTTGCATAAGCTTTGGACCAGAGAATTGGTCCGAGAAATGGATTGACTCAATCTTGTCGGCGTGATTGATGAGGTAATGAACCATCTGAAAGACAGACACACACGCACGGGTCTTGAATAGACATAGAGACATACCCTGCACCTTCCTGTCAAATCTCAGAGTCTAAAGCTACATCTATACTGCTATGTTTTTGGACCAAGACATCTGATTGGTCGGTCCCACATCCTCTGGTTGCTTGGACCCACACCCTCTACAGTCTGACTGGTTATCTCCCCGAACCAATCATTTTTCGTTCTGCCCTCAAACCATTTTTGTTTAAGTAATACTCTCATGAGCCAGTCACACTGTATTACATGCTATTTAGCTGCATACAGGTTAGCAACAGGGAATGTGCCCTTGAAAACCTGCTCCTCCATATCCACCAAGTTGGAATACTACTTACTCCCATGCAAGTGACAAATCAGACAGTAACAGGGTATAAGCAGTAGGATCAAATCAGGGAAGGGTGATGTGACCATTAAGGACCATAAGTCTCCATTTTCACTCATCTACACTGTAAGGTTAAAACGGAGTTTTCTGAAATATACAGCTCTGGGAGTGTTTTCTAGTTTCTGTTTTTGGGGGCTGAAAACTCTGGAGTAGTGTGAACGAAAAGCAAAAATGTGTCAGTGTGGACGCAGCTTAAAAGAGCCAGTTAAGTAACACAAACCCACTGATAATGTTAAACTCCATTCAAATGGCAAGATCTATTTAGTTGGGCTGTGACCATTAGAACCTCCTGCATCACCTTGCTGTCCATCATGCCGTCTGACACCTCTCCCATCTCTGACAGGATGGCCAGGAATTCTGGCAACCCGTACTTCGCTCCTGACTTGGGCTTGTCACTGCAGAATTCGCTCTGAGAGAGAAAGGGGTGAATACACACAAGAACACAACCACGGTAAGACCTCAAGGTGCTGCCCACACCACAGCCTAGTGCAAAACCACAGACGTGCACAATAACGCGGCATTGTCCAATAGCAGCACTGCAGGGAACATTCACTCTTCTTGGATTGAATAACACAATTCATTCTAATATTTCACAACAGTTGGGGGAAATAAAGAATAAGGGAAAAATGCCATAAGGCGACCGAGGAAGGAACCAAAAACTTCATAGAATGGAGGAAAACAACCTCTGTGGGTCAAAGGTTGACTGGTTGTCCAACCTCACCCACAGTCATGCTAATATCATAGAATCGTTAATAACTGTCCAAATCTGCAGTAAAGGTCTAATTTAGCTGGGTACATTAATGCTATCCATCTATATCCACAGAATGTTTAGCAATTAGCGTTTTAGAAACTGAACATCCAAAGACTGTGAAATACAAGCCATGTCAGGTTACAGGACGGCCGATAAAAACACGCGTCAGTCAGTCACGGGATTCTCACCAGGTCCTGCATCTCCTTCTGCAGTCTGGCCATGGCCTTCCTGTTTCCCACGGCAAAGACAAACGTGTCCATGTCCTCATCATTCAGGGTGACCTTTATTTGCTGTAGAGGCCAGGGAACAGGAGAGTGTGCAGGTTCACACTGCGAGGCTGCGAACGGGGGAAAGTACCACAGACGGACATGCCTGGCCCGGAACGGACCACGGACAGCATCCAAACACATAATCTAGCTGTCACCCCAACTCATCTACAGAGAGGATATCAGCCTGGGGGCCTCGACCTGCTGGGGGTCCTGGAGCAACTCCAGAGATGCACTACCGTTTATTTTCTAATTTCTTTTGGGATTTCCTGCTTTAAGAAAGGCTGAAAAACCCTGATCTACAGCAAGTCCTCCTTAAGTCATACCAACGTCAGCGCAATAGCTGTGCTGTTGGGGTCCATTTGCAAACTCCCAGAAACATAAACCCTCCCTGGCGACGAGCTCATGATAAGTGCAGCGTCTGCGATCGCCAGCACCGGAGGGCGACGCCACATGCTCAGACCTACCACTTGATCGCAGGCAGGCCTCATCATTCTGGCCAGCACATTCAGCAGGTCCTGCCTCTTCAGAAACTGCAAGGGGGCCGAAAGAGAACATTTTAGCTCAGGAAGGTCAAGCACTACCCTGGGGACATGCTGGAGACTCCAGAGTGTGCCTGGTTAAACGGGCAACAAGCGGTGAGTGCGGCAAATCCCCTTGGGTCTTTGTTAGCAGGCCAGAGCGAGTGTGTGTGTACAGATATGACTGCGTTTTCACAGCATGATGGGAAGCAGCAGGCAGGCCATGAGGAATGGGGGGGGGGCTGCACCTTCAGCTGGATGAGCATGCCCTCGCAGCAGACGCGGCCTGAGCACCACAGGTTGTAGATATGTTCGTTCTCCTGGTTCAGCTTCCCTGTGCTCACCGCCTCCATGCTGGTTCCATCATCACCTGGGGGGTTCAAGGGCATTAAAGAGGAAAAACACACACACACACACACACACACACACAAAACCCCATACACTGGTCTAAGGACTTGCAATAATGGCAACCTTAGGGAAATTGGCCCCATTGACCATAATGACTCCCATAAAGATTTCACACATCTTAACTTTCTGTTGTCCTATTAAGGCAGGTGTCTAACTAATTGCGCTTTTCCACTGCCACCAAGCACTGAGCGGTACTACAAACTGGTGGTTCTCCATTTTAATGTATGCAAGCTGTATCCAAGCTTTACCTGCACTGACTAGTGCGCAGGGCCAAAAATGTGACCAAACCAAGCTGATTGCTACCACCATCTGATTGGTGAAAATGCACAGAGATACCAATATTCTGTGCACAGATTATCTGAAGGGAAAAAGGGCATAACCTATATATTATTTATTATTAGTAGTATCGCACACAGAACAACTTATCGGAATGGATTCATAACGAAATGTATGCACATGAATGCTAATTCCACTAGCGTTTGATACTAGCATTACATAGTGCTTCTCACAGACGTGCTAATTAGAAATTATCTGTTACAACAATCGATTGCTGCATGTATTGCTTTTAAAGGTGAATGTGTATTTGCATACCAGTTATATGCATCCCTGCACATAGTAAATTTTGATACTGTGAACAGTAAATAAGTTCTCTGTCACTGTTGCTCTCCAAACCTCTTCGCAGTACAACTCAGGTGTGGCTCAGTTTCTGTATGCCAGTGAAAAAGTGCCATAATTTAATCTGGACCCTGTCTAGTTACCCAGGGGGAAGTAAGGCATCTCTGAAACCATGTTTTGGCATGTATATATGACAAATGGCTTTTGCATCACCAAATTTAATTCTGATATAATTTGGCATGTGAATGACACCTACCTTCAAGAGGGCAGGTTTTTTTTTAATAAAAAAAAAATCCCTTTGAGAAATAGTCTTTCCTATACTGTGGGTAGCAAAAAAACTCAGCTGTATCTCGTTGGAAAGGCCAAAAATAGTACTTTTCATGGTACTTATACGTCGCTGCCAGCTAGTCTTCCTGTACCTCCTATCCCATCACACAGGCCATTCTATGGCAAAAAAGATTCCACACTGATTTTATCCCAAAGTTCTGTTCATGGTGACTTAAGTTCATGAAGTTTTTTTCTGTTTCTATATTGTGCACAGGACATTTGAAAAATAAACAATTTTGGTAAACCTGGGATGATCCTCCCCCGAAAATACTTTAGGTCCAGGCTATTCAGATCACTGTCCTCGAGGGCCGAGCCCTGCTGGTTTTCCAGCCTTCCTTTGCCTGTGAGCCAGGGGTGAAGCCTCTGACCAATCAGAATCAGTAATTATTAAACTAACTTCCTGGGAGAACTGAAAACAAGGCCTGGATTTAGAACTGATGGCCAGATTTGAATGGGGGGGGGGGCTTTAGGCTATTTTTATGAAATAAGAGGATTAAAAGAGATTAGTATATAGTTTCAGTGATGTTTTTGTAAGTTCAGAGTCTTTTGACTCCTACACCCCTTTTAAATAAAGATGTTGCTGGGACAGCAAGGTGTTCCCCGGACAGCTGTCACCCCTCCCTCCATCTAATCCTTACTCATCTGAAACCCCCCAACCTCCAGAATTTCCAGAATTACTGGATGGACAAGCTAGAAATGTGAAAGCCAAAAAATGTGTTTTTACCAAAATCCCTGAATCCTAGCTGTGACATCTCTGAAACTACACCTATTCATATACTGCACATTCTAGTTTGCATAAGTTTTACCCTCCAATTAGGTGGTGAACTGTATATATTTGTGCATGTAATTTATACAGTTTATGTGTGTAAATATTCATATTGCAGCTGTCATGATTAAAATTTGCCTTTATAATCACATAATCAATGCATTTCTCGATTACTCAGCCATAAGGTGGAAGACCAAGCCTAATAAAGAGTGTGAAAACCTCAAACTTTGTTTGTTGTCACCCAGCACTGTTGCTTCAATTTTAGTGTTCTCAAAATGTGAACAGTAGGGTTGTAACAATACACTCAACTCACGATTCGATACAATTCACGATTCTGAGTCCACAATACGATTTCTTACGATTTTTTTTTAGCAGTATGAGCTGGAGACAAATTTATTCAAAAATAAATAAACTAAGGTTTGCATGTGCAGCTTTTTAGCGTGGTTTGCCCTTTTAAAAATCTTCGCTCAGCTCACTGTGGTGCCGGTGGACATGCTGAAGCACGTTCATAGTGCTATTTTTGTTATCAGTCTTTATCTTTTTATCAGTTTTTGTCTTGTTTGTGCTTTTCTTGCCATTTTCGTTTGTGATTACCGGAAAGCTAAAATGCTGCCACACTGCTAATTTAAGATTGGGGGCAGTGCATCCATCCATTTTCTGAAACCACTTAATCCCAACTGGGGTCGCAGGGGGGGGTCCGGAGCATATCCTGAGAATGGGGGCAAAGAGGAACCAACCCCAGGCAGTCGCCAACACACTGCACACACTCATACAACTACAGGGCCAATTTAGACTCACCAATCAACCTATCCTGCACACCTTTGGACCGTGGGAGGAAACCGGAGCCCCCGGTGAAAATGGGAAGAGCGTGCAAACTCCACACAGAAAGGACCCGGGACCGAAGCCAAGACCTTCTTGCTGTGAGGCAGCAGTGCCAACCACTGTGCCACCACGCCACCCGGCCGTGCGTTCAAACTCGCTCGCCATCTCGCATTCGGTCAAAACCAAAAACAGACGTACAACACCGGTGTGAATACGCAGTGACATCTGACGTCATGAAATCAAATGTAATATTACACCAGTTTTCTGTTAAAGTACCGTGAAGTACTCCTAAAGTAGCGATTCATTTTCCACATCAGCCGGTTTAAATCGTCATACATTTACATCGATTTTTAACCGATTCGAAATTCATTGTTACATGCCTAGTGAACAGTTCCAGGTCTTCACCCATGCAATGCATCTCTAAAGCTAGGAAATAATCAGACAAATAATTCAGTTGTCTTGCTGAAAAGATCAAGTGTCTGAGGCCACCCATCTCTGTAGTTATCACCACATGACACTGCTTCAATTTTACTAAAATTTGTCAGAAAAAGATCTATAAAATACTTTTATAATTCCTGTCTTCTACAGCTTCCCTTTCCTTCTTTGCTGTGACACAATGCTGCTGCATGGGCAACTCATCAGAAAATGAAACCAGGTGTAAATCTTCATCTGTATAATGTTTTTTGTGAAGCAGCAATATGATCAATCAAATACTTTGGACTTATCACATTTATACGTTCAAACGTCTGCTTTCACCGTTACCTTTGCTGCCGCCAAGTGGCGTTCTTTCAATTTTGGTGTGATCTTTTTCAATTTAATCTCATTGCATAGACAGTGTTTTCGAAAAGGTTGAAAAAGATCTGTCAAATACCTTTGGAGTTATCGTGCTAACCAGGAAGTGCGTGTGGCGGTAAACTGGTCTCAAAAACACTTGTATCTCCGATCCAGGGAATACAATAACGCTTTTTTGAAAGCAGTATAAGTATTTTCTTTCCAATTAATTGATTTTCCCTCCCACCACATGCTTTTTTAGAGGCTCAAAAAGCAGCGTTTTTTAGTAACCAAACATGCAGTTCACAAGATGAACTCTGAGGAAAAAAAATAGATTTGTGCAAAAGATGAATTTTACCAATGAGGTATATCTGGCCAGGTAGCTGACATAGTCATAGATGATAAGAAATTATTGTTTTTCGGATGTTATTTTTCATTTTGGAGCTCTGGAAGGTATGTGTAATTCACAGGCCAACTCAATTCACAGGAAAACTAATGTTGAACTGAACTGGAACCTTAACCTATCCGGCGTCTCTGGGGGTTACCTCTGGATTACTCGCTTCCCCACCCTTCCAGGGAGTATGGATCTGGGTCACCCCTCGGATCACTCACCCACCAGGGCAAAGTTGCTCTCCAGCAGCTCTCGGTGCGAGTTGAACCAAGCCTGCGCCAGGCGGTGGTTCTTGTTCTTGCCGATGATGTAGTTCATGATGTAAGCGAGCAGCCCCGTCACCATGAGGATCTCCATGTAGTAGCTCTCCCAGCTGTTCTGCAGGTGGGCCGGGACCTAGGCACAAAGCAAACACATGCCTTTATTTTGTAGTTATTATGCAGATTAAAAAGCCAGCTTCAGTATTCTCTGAGCAATGGCGAATCGCGTTTTTTTGGGAACGTCTCTCTGCTTCTCCCACACCTAGTGACCTTGATGAAGCCAAGTATTCAGAATGCAAGCTGGTCAACATTGTGCATGGACCAAAACACACACCAGAGCAGGGAACTGACAGTAATGAGCTTCCATTGTGTGACTGGACCATAAACCATAGTATGTAGGATTCCCTCATATCAGCTTTCCTAAATGATACAACATATGGCCTTACCAACCCGAAATCAATATTTCAAAAGGGACAACGGCGGGAAGGTCCATAAATAGGAAAAAATAATTAAATGACAACATATGACAAGGAAGGATTATGACATGTGAGCTCCATACGGTTATGATGTTGATGGGGTCCTTGGAAGAGGGGCTAGTTTTCTCAAAGCCCTCAAACTCCTCTGTGTCATACTTAATATCTTCATCCTATGGAAAGAACAAAGAGAGAACAGTCAGCCTTGGCTTGATATGGCTCTCACTTCCAAAATGAGTGAAAAAAATCAAACACGAAACACACGCGTCCCTGACTCGAATGCCAAATCGTTTCCTCCAGTTTTCTTTTCAGATGCTAGTTTTACATTAACAAGGCACATGTAAGAGTTTCAGGCTGATGCCAGGAAAGTGCCACCGACATGATGCAGCATTTCATTTAGAATTATTCTGGTATGACTCTAAGGCAAACTGAAGAGCCAGACCTGTCTGTCTCCCCAATCATTTCTATGCCAAAAACATCAAAAAGCCGAACAGAACCTAGCCCAGAAGCACACTGTGTTAAAACAGCTGTATTTTTAAGGCAATTATAGTTGTGGTTCCTAGCTTACTAGCTTGACCACCTGATTGCTGATCACAGCAGCTCAGACCCCATTATCTCACCGGCGTTTCGGCATCCTCAAAGTCATCGTGGGCGTCCTCCAGCTCCACCACAGCCTCGTCGTCCTCCTCGTCACCAACGGAGGCTGTGGGCCGGGGACTGGGGGTCGAGTCCTCCTCCTCCTCCTCTTCCTCCTCCAGCACCCTGTCCTCACTCATATCCTCGAACTCGGCGAAGTCATTGTCATCGAACTCGGCCAGGTCCTCGCCATCGTCAAAATCGTCATAGCGACCGCAGCTGGCAGGCGCCACCAGAAGCAACAGGAGGGTCGGGAGGATGAACACAAGTCGCATGACCAAATCTGGGGCAGAGGACAGGCAGAGTGACCTGGGGCTGAGGGCTATTTCAGTAAACCAAACAAAGCATAGGGCCACAAAAACCAACTATTTTTGGCATCAATTAACCATATGATCAGTCAATCAACTAACTGATTAGGCCCAAAAACAGGGTTTAAAAGGAAAGCGCAAATGCATTATAACATAATAATCAATCCTTTATTGTCCCTCAAGGAGAAATTCTTTTTATGCCTCCTTCAACTTGCGCTTTGTAGAGCAAGCTGTCTATGAAGGGCAGCTGCCTTTTGGGGCACCCAGGGAGCTGAAAGACCCCACAGACATGCTGAGGCTAGGTTTGAACCGGTGACCTTGTGATTACAGGCACACAGGCTTAGCCCACTGAGCCACACACTGCCACCATTTAAGAAACATATGCATGGATTTCTAAATAAAAGTAGCGATAACATTTTTTAAACAGTGCAGAGAAGCTGTATAATAATAGAAACAAAGATCTGCTGTCTACGTCACATTTCGCTTGTTAACGACTGCACTTTATATCTTTGAAGGTATTTCCGAAAGCTACGCTATTCTGGCTAATTGTGTCCCTGAGATTTCAAAATACCACGGTACATTGTATTGTCGTCAAAGCCTAGCAACAACTTCTAAACCGTTCATAAACGTTTACCCATATCACTACAGTGTTTGTATCTGCTGCAATATATCGGGCCTCTGCTGATCTGGGGAGTATCATTGCTGTACATATGAGCCGACTGCTACCATCTACATCCACAGACGAACCCAGTTAACAGGAAACACTCCAAGGACTTTAGTTAATGTAATGTTTGCAAGAACGTTCTTACCGTGATGTAACAACTTGAGCAAAAAAGCAAGGAAAATATATACCTCATTGTTAAGCTCCTTGGTGTTGTGACTATTTGGTTTCATAATCCTTTGTCTCTTCCTTTTTTAATACATGGTGGAATTTTGTTTGATTTGAGAAGCTAGATGACATGTTTGATACTTTCCATTTTTCTGTTAATTTCTGTTAATATGACTCTATACTCCCTTTTTTGTCATATTAATCCTTTGCATGAGCGTGTTTAAAAAAATACAAGATTAAAAAAAGTCCTTACCGTGAAGTTAATTTCCATGTTTTACATTTTAACAAATGCTCTGTCAATCACAGCACGATAACATTACTACCTGAACATCCTATTAAAAAAATATTGTTTTACAATGCAATATAGCATTTATCTTAAAGACATACACTGCAAACACGCTGTCCAGTCTTGAACCCATGACATTCGCTGTGTAAAGCAGCAGTGTTACTCACTGTCCAACCATGTCCTTCATTTGCTTTTATAGTATTAGTCTTAGTTGTTGTAATTGAGGGACAACGTTAAGAGAAGATTAGGAGAACTGGATTCTTTGGTTCCATACCTAAATTGTAAGTCGGTAAACATTTTTAGAATGAAAAATTGTTAGCTGGGAAGGTAGGATGCAGAAGACCTCTGTCTCTTCAAGAAATATTTCACCCTTGACAGGTTAGACACGATTAATCAAACAGAACTTTACACTTGAGTCTTTCTGTTACTTCAGGTTACAGTATCTGTTGTTCCAATGTGATGCAATACGACGCAACAGTACTGGACCCATCGTGACTGCTGGCATGATGAAGACCCTTGCAGTTCTATTTCGAACTATTGTGCGGTTTCAATCTGCTGATAAGCTGAAGGAGCGTAAGAGGGGTAATGGGTAAGAGGGCATCCTGTTGTGTTTTAATAACTCCTATCTCTCTGATCTGCCGTCAAATGTCATTTGAGCCTGCGCATGCGCACAAGCGAACGGGCATGTACTAACGAAATACTAACAGCGTTTAACGGTACCTTAAAACGAGCGTGCACCATTACTCAGTCACGGTCGTATAAAATATGTTGGTGTGTACTTTAATCGAACACGAAGCGATCCAGTGCTAGACAACGCCAATGGACATTCAGACCGTCGTCATAGACAATTTCTGCGGAAATAAATAAAAGGGGAAACGACGATTTTTGACATGCAGATTTGTCGGGGTCGATTACTGATAAACACCACAGATACAAAAAGCGTATGGACATTTAACTGGTCGACGGTGGCTCAGTGCCATCTAACGTGAACAAGGCGATCGACAACATCACATTCAATCATCAATGTAAAGAATCCGATTTCATAATTTCCCACCCAGTGTGGTCTGTAATAGTAAAGTAAGTCCTAGGTCCATAACAGCCGTAAGCAGGGTGTTTAGTTACCCGTATAAGAACGAAGAGAATGAGATTAGCTGGCTAACTAATACAGCTAATGTTACAATCTATCCTGTTTTACAATCACACGGTTATGGACTATAACTCGAGCTTCCGCAGCCTAAAACGAGTATTTCCTACATGTCTTTCATACCTACTTCTTCCAGTAGATGACCCAGCCAGTACCCGTAACGTGCCTAACCAGTT
The DNA here is from genome assembly GCA_026777045.1 of Hyperopisus bebe. NCBI lineage: Eukaryota > Metazoa > Chordata > Actinopteri > Osteoglossiformes > Mormyridae > Hyperopisus > Hyperopisus bebe. Next base: position 7,544,056 of record JAODJW010000045.1, read on the forward strand.
AACGTGATGACTAGTACAAATCTTGGCAGTTGCGTGATCTGCAGATTCTCGTGCGTCCGTACGTGCATACGGCTTTGCGTACGTCTGTGCGTAAATACGTACGACGCCTGCATATAGTCTTTGAGAAATACGTCTTACATTTTTCATACAGAACACATTGTTATGTATTCTCATCATTCATTTGGGCTCGCCTGACATGAAGCCGTTATGCAGTGTACTAAAATAGTATGTTATGCATAAATGTCACATTAGTTTTTGGATACCTGCTGTAACACTTTGCAAAACGAATCAAAATAGTCATCAAAATCTGTTTCCAAAATAATCGCCTAATAATGACGGTTAAAAGAACCGGTCACATTAATCTTATAGATAAGGGGAGTGCTTCGTTTTCTGCCACGGGTGATAACATTGTATAGAATAATAAACCACAGGAATACGTTAGCAAAAACGGTGATCCTTCGTTAAAAAGTGTCCAGTTTTCTTATAAAAATACGTCTTTCCACTTGAATTCTGAACACAGTAAGCGCTGGATCACGCCGCGGTAATAAATGCAACATATCGAAAAGAAAGCTTGGTAAAACCAGAAATCCGAAGGACAGTGCCTAAAATAACCACGCCGTTTGACGTAGCATGTAACTTATCCTCCATGTGTTTAAAGCCAAATATGCACAGTCGAAAGCTTAGATCCAGAGATATCTCTGTCCCACTGCGCGCTGCTGAATCGCTTGGACGAAGCGACATTGACTGTGCGTGTCACGCATTAGGAGACTGTCCATCATACTGAGTGACAGTCCCAGCGCCCAATAACGGCGCGGCAGCCCCGGCCCCCAGCTCTCTCCAGCGAATGGCGTCTCACTATGTCACAGACACATGCGGCAGGCTTTTGTCTGCTGTGCACTGCCGTGCCTAATTTGCTGTCAGACGTGCTAAAAATACAAAAGGACCTTCGCTTCTTTTACAAGTTTAGTGCAGCGATAAGTGAATCACAAATAAAAATTTAAGGGTTGCGTTTGACTAGAGGCGGAAGATCGTGCGCCTGGGAGGAAGAACAGGCCGAAGTCTCCGCCCAGCCGGCCACGCTTCGCCAGCAGCGCGCCCGGAGGGCCCAGGCGGCCGATCGCACCAATCGTTCGCTTTCCGGGCAACTGTCCGTCAGTGGCATGCCTCCGCTTCTCGGCTGTTAGCCCGGACGCTTGCTGCCGTTTCTGGATCTGTCTGCATTGGTCCCATCAAGATCGGCGCCGTTTCTTTGTTCACAGCAACGACGTTTTGCGGACGGTCGGTAATCAGCGGCCTTGGCCGTAAGAGCCCAGCAAGAACCATAATCGGCATTCAGCCAATCTCTCTGGCCACTTAAAAGTCGCCGATCGCCGCGGCCATGTCGCTCCACGGCAAGCGAAAGGAGATCTACAAGTACGAGGCGCCATGGACTGTGTACGCCATGAACTGGAGCGTCCGGCCGGACAAGCGCTTCCGTCTGGCGCTGGGCAGCTTTGTGGAGGAGTACAACAACAAGGTAAGGCCATCTAGCTATAATAATAAAAATAATAATACTTAATTATTATTATTTACTTTGTTTGTCCGTTTAAGATAAAATAAATATTCCTTGGATTGTATGTTCGCTGGTCATCGGCTCTTCTAAATTATACAATTTATAGGGATGCAGTACAAGTCTTTGTTCCATAGGCATTTGGGATGCAGTTCCAGAAATGCAAAGAAACAGTAATTGGCGTGTTATGAAGCGCCTCCGAGTCCCATTTTAATTAAGTTCTCCTAATAGGATCTCGGTATTAATTTGTGTAGCGAGACTAATCAAAGGGTGCTGCGAAACCAGGGCAAGCTTCTTTCCTTCTAAACTATGGGAGTCCGGTTAGAGATACAGAAAATTTGCGTCAACGTGTTTTTAAGCTATATAAAAATCAGTTTGTTAGATTGCAAACCTATCCTGACGCATTCAGGTTGACTCCTGCTTACCTGTGTGGTTTTAGGTGCAGCTTGTGGGTTTGGAAGAGGAGAGCTCTGAGTTTGTATGCAGGAACACCTTCGATCACCCTTACCCCACTACAAAGATAATGTGGATCCCTGACACCAAGGGGGTATACCCCGACCTGCTGGCTACCAGTGGCGACTACCTGCGTATCTGGAGGGTGAGGGTTTGACTTAGTACGTTTGAATTTTGGTGCCGCTGTGTTTTCGGTAGATTCCAAAGGTACTGTGTGTGCCTCCTTGTGTCAGGTCGGTGACACAGAGACCCGATTGGAGTGTCTTCTCAATAACAACAAGAACTCGGACTTCTGTGCCCCGCTTACCTCTTTCGACTGGAACGAGGTGGATCCCAACTTGCTGGGTGAGTGCGTGACACTGCACCTTAGAGGTCAGTCCACGCCGACACTGCCCTTTTGGGTTTCACACACCCCTTTTCCGTCTTGGTCCTGTAGGTACGTCTAGCATAGACACCACCTGCACCATCTGGGGCCTGGAGACGGGCCAGGTCCTGGGCCGGGTGAACCTGGTCTCTGGCCACGTGAAGACGCAGCTGATTGCCCACGATAAGGAGGTGGGTCCCAGGGGGAGGCATGGGGGTCTGTGACCCAGTGTGCTGTGGTTCTGGTTTAAGACTCATGAGCTGATGTGGCTGTCTCTGTGCAGGTGTACGACATTGCTTTCAGCCGCGCTGGTGGTGGCCGGGACATGTTTGCATCAGTGGGGGCAGATGGCTCCGTGCGCATGTTCGACCTCCGTCACCTCGAGCACAGCACCATCATCTATGAGGACCCCCAGCACCACCCCCTGCTGCGCCTCTGTTGGAACAAGCAGGACCCCAACTACCTAGCCACCATGGCCATGGATGGCATGGAGGTTGGTCCCCCCGCTCATCATAAACTTCCGGGTATCAGTATCTCTGTCTGCCCCTGCCGACCCATTGGTGTCTGCTTCCACGTTTCAGGTGGTGATCTTGGACGTGCGTGTGCCTTGTACGCCAGTCGCCAGGCTCAATAACCACCGGGCGTGTGTGAATGGCATCGCGTGGGCACCGCATTCTTCCTGCCATATCTGCACAGCCGGTGAGGCACATCTGCGTGACCCTACACCCCAAACCTGCCCTCTTCGTGTCATTGCCTCATGGCAATCTAGCCTTTTGGTAGAACTGGGCATGAAGACAGTTCTGGCAAAATGGGCTTTCCTGCTGAGGTGTTTATTAATTATGTGCGTGTGTCTCACCAGCGGATGACCACCAGGCCCTTATCTGGGACATCCAGCAAATGCCCCGGGCCATCGAAGACCCCATCCTAGCCTACACTGCCGAGGGGGAGATCAACAATGTCCAGTGGGCTTCCACACAGCCTGACTGGATTGCCATCTGTTACAACAACTGTCTGGAGATTCTGCGAGTCTAATCTCCAGGCCTGACACTGGGGGGGGGGAGAGATTCATAGGGCTTGTGGTTCTGCAGCAGAGGGTGGGGATTCTGAGCATATTAATTTTTGTATCTGTGTATATATAGAGGCCTGAATGCCCTTAGATATTTTGTTATTGTTATTTTGTATGACTGTTTATGCATTGAAGTTAAAAAGCTATGTGTAATTCCTGAATAACCGCTCCTGATGAGCGGCATTAGGAAGCTGGATTTCAGATTCACTGCTACCCATGATGCTTTGCCAGCAGGTCTATTTGACCTGTCCTGTGATGATAATTTCAGAAGAACAGGGGAAGATCTGTTGACCAGGCTCATATCGTCCCAAAGCTATGAAGTGAGACTCTTAATGTTGTATTAATGTTTTGTGTGATATTTTTCTATCCCTGGGGCATGAACTACAGTAAACAGGAGATAAAAGGAAACTCTTAAATATTTTGGGTGCTGAATGCTTGTAAATGAAGGGATCACTGACATTTCAGTTACCCTCAATCCTGTTTTCAGGCTGTTAAGCTGTAATTAAACAGTCTGACATTCACTCTCTGCACTCAAAAGGGGTAGGTGTTTCTACATTACTGTTAACCATTGTCTAAACGTTGGTTGTGCTTGGGAGGAGTTTGCATCAACACTTGCGTGCAATTCCACAGCTTGAACTGTTTTTTGAACAATGTTTGCTTGAAACAGGGATGGTCTGATCAGCCTGGAGATTTGGATTTTTTTTTTTTACTTGTATATCGTCCAAAATGTCAATGTTATTGAAACAAGTTAATAGTTTAGGGAGGTTGGTTCTTAACACACATGTAAATAAGGTTTTGTGGAAAAGATGTAGCAATAGCTTGAATGGGGTCATCTGTGGCCCCTGAGTGATGGTCATGCCAAGCTGGGAGTGTTTTGCTGTACCCCACCTGACTCACGGCACGGAGACTGTCTTAGGCTTGTCACGGTCCATTTGGATTCCGCTGAAATGGCCTCTGCATCTTGCATGGTGGACACCTATACTTATAGGCCAGGCTTTCTGGAAAGTGCCACCAACCCGGAACGGAATAGGAAATGACAGAGTCTCTCACAGTCTCATTGGTTTGTGAAATGGACGGGGCAGAACCAGACACCACATTCCTTCCTGGTTCTGTGATAAAAGCTTATGTTTTCTAGTATGTTTGTATTAGGAGAAAAGTGGCATATAATTCTGTTCCTCATTAACTATAGTCTTAACAGGGCTTGGTCCCAAGGGTATCTAGTCCTTTTCCATAATACCTTTCATTATGACAGTGTGATCAGTTTTAGGGGTGACCACAAGCGACACTTAATGTAAAGCATTTCTCTACTAGGCAAGACAGCAGTTTGGATAAATCTCCCTACATGTGGAGGTAACAATATCCTTTAATGTTACACATTAACAGTCTTTGTATGATGAGCAGGATTGCCTGTGTCAATTGGCATTAACAGTGTATTGGGCGTGTCAGTGTGAGGAGGTGACCTTGCTGAGCCTTTAAGCATTTCACTAGAGTACACGCCTACCACGTAGGGACACTGTCACACCGGGACGTGTCCCTGCTGCCTGTGGCGACCTCTTGCCCCTATCACATATCGGACTTTTATTTTGTGTGCAGCTGGGTGTGAATGATGTGCAGTGGATGCTAATTTACAGCTTGTCTTTTCTTAAATAAACTGTTTTCCTCTGTACATTGTCTCCCATGAATCCAGTGTCTTTCTCTAACAGTGTGATCTGAAATTAAATCCGTTATGAGGTTGATGGTAATTTAACTGGTATAGAACATAACTCATGGAAATTAAATCACTTTAGTGCTTTACCAAAAGTGTAAACTAAGCTGTAAATAATAACAGAACCTTCCATCAGGAACATAAGTGTGATTTAAAAGCAAATGCTCACAGCTTCCCTGCAGTATAGTCAGAACTGGCTCATACAGTGCTGACATACTTGGAAAGCAGAACTAGGATGATTCACTAATGGAGGTTACTAAGGAAGAGCGACCTGTAAACGTAACGGATTCATGCCAGGAGTGAGTGGAACGGTGTGTTCTGATGGACTGGAACAGCCCTTTAGGCTGGAGACGATCTGTTCTGGGAATGAGGATAAAAGCTCATCCTCATGCCATCCACCGGGCCCCCGATAGCTGTGGCGGCATGATGCTGGGCAGCTCCTGGCAGAACTGTAGTAAGAATGGGCATCCCAATTAGGAGCGCTGCCGTGACACGCGAAAAGGCCTGAGTCAGCCTTGGGACACATACACACCAATCATTATCACCATTTGCTTTTCTGTATTGTGTTATAAATAAGCCAAAAAAATGTACTTGTGTTTTACGAAACATTCTTAAACCTCACAAATGATAATTCTTCTGAGACAGGGGGCGCGGGTGCTGTGTGTGGTGCCATCAGTGACGACAAGGGCTTCAGGTGGCTAGTCTCGTGTGCTACGCGCTTCCCCACAGAGGTGTCTGTTGGTGCCAGCTTGCTGTGAAGAGGCTGAACATACCCGCATCAAGACCCATGGGCCAAGGGAAGGTGGCCAACTCTAGTCGCCGAATCTGGATTCAATTTACAAGGGAAACGCATGTTTGAGATGACCGTCATTCGCATGGAGGTATTACCAACATGTGAATGTACACCATACACATACGGACAGGCACTCGCAGGGGCTCAGGGTCGTGTGGGTGTTTCCCAGAATGCTGCATTCCGATGGGCGACCCTGACAAACCCAGCTGGGCTGTTATTTTAACAACACGACCATCTGACAACATGGCTTAGGAGTCACGGCCCTGACAGAGAGATGCGATGGGAACAGGTGCTGACGGCTACGGAGCTGCTCTCCGTGCTGTTCGGGGGGGGGCGGTACCTCCTGGTAGCCTGTCCCCGGGGGGGCGGAGACTACCCTGTCTGCCCGCCCAGGGTTTCCTGCCTTAGCCTGAGGGACAGAGATGCTGCTGACATCTGAGAGGTGGGGAGGGGCCAGACTGGCAGATTTCAGTCTGGGGGGTGGAGGGTACATGGATAGTTGGGAGAGGGGGGTACTCTAGCTACCAGGTAGCATGGGATCTGAGACGCGCCTCTGGATGTCAGCCAGCCCTGGGGGGGCCTGCAGGTTCTCTGGGAGCGAGGGAAACCGCAGGCCACTGCAAAGTCCAAGGGCGAGCTCCGTCTCGGGGGATGCCGACATGGTGTCTTCCGGGGCGACAGCAAGGTGAACGCCGCTAGAAAGCGAGTCCCTGGACTTGTGGGGGAAGCTGTCCGAGTCAGGGCTCTGGAGAAGGGCAGGAGAGCAGGGCATCAGAGGTCAGCGATGGATGGATGAGTGAATAATGCAGCTGTAATAGTAGCGGAGAGAGCAGCCCACATCACACGGATTCCCTTAAAGCGGCGGTGCCCTCGCACCTGCAGTGGGGAGGCCAGGCCCTCTGTGGACACAGATATGACGGGGGCTGCCCCGTGCAGCGCCTGTGTGCCACCGCCGTACCGGGCAGACAGGTGCAGCACATGGGTGCCAGGGGACATGGAGCTGTAGGCGGGAGGCACAGGGGTCATCTGATGCTGCAGCAGCTGCAGGATCACGCTGATGTCGGCCATCATTCGTGTCTCGAGCCTGTGGGAGGCGACAGTGCGGAGTGAATCTCACAGCTTCCCTGCAGTATAGTCAGAACTGGATCATACAGTGTTGACATACTTCGAAAGCAAAACTAGGGTTTCTTCTCCTCCCCTCCCCCTGCCCACCTGACATCTCCTCTCCTCCCCTCTCCTCTCCCTGCCCACCTGACATCTCCCCTTTCCTCTCCTGGCCTCTGCCTACCTGACATTTCCTAACCTCTTCCCTCCTTGCCTACCTAACAACTCCTCTCCTCCTCTTCCCCTCTCCTGTCCCTGTCCTTAACTACCTGATATCTCCTCTTTTTTCCCCTCCTCCCCTCTCCTCTTCCCTTCTCCCCTCTCCACCCCATCTCCTCTCCTTCACCCCGCTCCCTACCCACCTGGCATCTCATCTCCACCACTCTCATCCCCCTCTCTCTTCTCACACCCTCCACAGACGTCACCTGTTCAGCTGGGACTGCAGCAGCTCCAGGCGGGACTCCAGCTCACTGGACCGGTCCTCTGTGTGGGGCGGTGGGAGGTGAGGGGGCTGTGGGCTCTCTGGAAAGTGACTGGACCGACGTTCAGGCCAGTAATCATACAGGCTAGACTCACTGAGCGGTGGTGCTGCAGGACATGGAGGCATTGGTCAAAGAGAGACTCTGTGTGTGTATCTGGGTGCGATAAAAACCTATTATTTTGATGCTATTTTTTCTATTCTCTGAATGCAATCGAAAAAACTAAAAATGTCTTATATTATGCTTGGTTACTTATGGTGAAGGTTAGGTCTGGGTAGGGGTTAATGTTGTCATATCTGGGATTATGGTTTTGCCTATGGAAATGAATGAGGAGTCCCCACAAAGAAATAATTACAAACCTGTGTGTGTGTGTGATGGGGTGGGGGGAGGCACTCTTAGATGAACTATTAGAAATTCCCATTATCTTTAAAAACGTCTGTAAAAGGACGTTTGGATGTACAGTTACATTTTCCTTTAAAATCGCATAATGTAAAGGGATATGTGTGGGGGGGTTCTGGGAGCCACCTCTCTACCTGTGTAAGGATGGCCTCTTTCCTGGGGGGAGCCTCTAGGGGGCAGCAGGCTGACCACCGACGGGGGGTAGAGCTCCATTTTGCCCCGGCCTGAGGCCTTTATCTCTTCCTCACTGGACTGGGAGCAGGGGCTGCCGCTGCTGCACCGCTCCTCCCAGTGTGGCTGTGGCTCCGCCCCCCGGTGGTTTCCCAGGGAGGGGTAGGTCTGGTTGGGGTACACATCCTCCCGGTCCATCCCATCTACAGGCAGGAAGCACAGAGGGAGTGTGGACTTAGCAATGATTATACTGAAACTGTAAGTCAAAGCTGTCCATTCAATCCTGCATAAATGCTTATAAATGAAGCCTCAAATCATACTGTAGCCAATAGGAGGTGCGTGTGAAAGGGAAGGCATGTTAACCCCACCCCCTACGAGCTTCCATGAGTTCTCCATTATGATCAAGAGCCCCAGCATACATGCATCAACCTGCGATGGTGACAATGACTACAGAGCGCAGACACCTGCACAGGACTGGCTTACCGGGTTGGTTGCGCCGATGCAAGGAGTCCTGTCGGCGCCGGGGCCGGCGGTACCCACAGTCGGATTCTTCACTGGGCACAGGCTGGATAACGCGATCTGCCTGATACAAACCATCTTCAGTAAACCATCCACCAGGGGGAGCCATAGGGGACACAGTGAATTATACACTGTGCTGGGTTTGGAGGCTGTATGTGTGGTAGAGTAAGTGACTGGGCATGGTGGGGGGGCAGCTGTATGAAGGGTAGAAGCTGGGGGTATACAGCAGTCCCTGGGCGAGGCTCTTCTCATGCCGGGGATACTCACATCTCGCAGGTTGAAGGTGATCTCCAGGTTACTCCAGAAGTTGTTTGAGAAGTCAGGGTACATGTCCAGCACCTCAAGCAGGTCGTCCCGCTGGATCTTGTGCAGGTCGCAGTAGGTGAGGGCCCTCACGTCGGCGCTGGCCTTGCCGGGCCGTGCATACAGGCCGATGGGCTCGCCGAAGATGTCATTCTTGCCTGAGTTAGTAAGGAAGACGAGAGAAAAAAAATGAAGAGGGCCACAGTGAAATCAGTTTCAGACAGAAGACATAATATTATATATTTTTTTTACTTCTCACCAGTTACACTACAAGGTTTAAACAATAAGCTAACAAGTGCACAAACTGTACTGACAATATGACACAAAGAACTTTATTTTCTAGGGCTTGTCAAACAAACACCAGGGGGCACTAACGGGCCATATAAAGTATAAACTGCCTGGAGAACTGGTAGTTGTACAGCTGGTGGAGACATTTTGTCAGTGCGGCTCACAGCTTGCAATCCAAGGCCTCCACCTGGGTTTACTCAGCCCACAGCTTCATGCACTCTACAGGTGAAACTGCCTGTTCACAGTGGACTCCTATTTAAATGTGTGTATTGTATCAGTTCCCCTGTAGAGTTTTGAAGCCATTACCAATTAAGGGACTGTGCATCTGGCATCAGTTTCTTCATGGCACATGTAAATATCTGACCGGCCCATAAACTCAAGCACCGTGATCCAAATCAAACAGAGCAACAGCTGGAATGGAGCCACACAGGGGAGTGAGGCACAGATGAATGGGGTCTAAATCTGTGCTGTCGCTGCTGGCACTGTACAAACAGGGCACAGTGTGATAAGGTTGGCACAGTGGCCACTTTGGCAAGGTCAGAGTTAGGTCACATGTAATTCTACATCCCTTTACATTATGCAATTTTAAATTTTAAAGCAAAATGTAACTGTACTTCAAACCGTCCTTTTAAGATGATGGGAATTTTTAATATCATATGTAAGCCTAACCCAAACACACACACACACACGTAACACACCACACACATGGTAATGAAATTACATTCTTATTGTAATATTCACAAGACTGCCCTCTCAGCAATGACCATCCAGCTTGTGAGCTGTACATACAGACAGATAGACAGACAGACAGACAGACAGACACACACACACTTGGACTTTTTCACCCTCAGATAGTTAGAATTAGTGACTGCACTTCCTCAACAGCACTCCTGAGCACTGGCACACCACAGGGCTGTGAGCTTAGCCCCCTCTTATACTCCCTGGCCACACAAGACTCTATTGCCAAGCATAGCTCTAATGTTACTGTAAAATTTGCTGATGACACAACCATACTGGGTCTCTTCACCAACAGCCTATAGAGAGGAGGTTGCTACCTTATCACGGTGGTGCCAGGATAGCAATCTGTGACTCATTACCAGCAAAAGGAAGAGATGATGTGGAGTGTAGAAAGCTGCAAGGCGGTTTGCATGCCCCTATATACACCGATGGTGCTGAAGTGGAATGACTCAGAAGAGTTAGGTTCCTTGGTACGCACATTACTGACATCCTATCTTGGGGTACTGGGGTTTCCCAAACAACAGTGGAAGTTAGCATTAATGATGCATCGTATCAAACTAACTAACATCCAAAGTACGACTTTTTCAGAACTGTCGGACTTAGTTAGTACCGCAGTTGTCTGAACCACATTAGTATGAACCACTGTAGTTTGCAGAGGTGGACATTTCAGGTCCAGAAAGTAAAAATCCAAACCAGGATTTTGTTTCAACCAACCAGTTGAGTAC
>JAODJW010000045.1:7561263-7574630 GCA_026777045.1 Hyperopisus bebe
GAGGGGCCATTTACATGGGAGCCTGCAGTGCCGCCTGCATGGGGGATTAATGAGGGGCCATTTACATGGGAGCCTGCTGTGCTGCCTGCATGGGGGATTAATGAGAGGCCATTTACATGGGAGCCTGCAGTGCCGTCTGCATGGTAGATTAACGAGGGGCTGTATACATGCGAGCCTGTGGGGGGGGCATGCCGTCTGCATGGGGGATTGTATACATGCAAGCTTGTAGTGGCATCTTCATAGGGAATTAATGAGGGGCTGTATACATGCAAGCTTGTAGTGGCATCTTCATAGGGAATTAATGAGGGGCTGTATACATGCAAGCTTGCAGTGGCATCTTCATAGGGAATTAATGAGTGGCTGTTTGTGTTAGTTTGTGGGAAATGCGGGGCAGGACTCACAGCATTCATGTCGATGCCGTTGGTGTAGGACCAGGCATGCTGGAAGTACTCCTCAAGACGCTGGCGCAGTCCCCCTGGGATCTGGTGGAAGCGGATGAACTCCTTGACCCGAAGCATCTGCGTGTGGTAGCGGGCTGTTCCAGAGTAGAGACGCTGGATGATGGCAGACACGTTCCCAAAGATGCTGGCATACATTAGGGCTGTGGGGAGCAGATAGGGAGATCGTTAACAGGCTAATCGGGTTATGTGTCTGCATCGCAAGACCCCATGTCGACGGGTACTCACATCCAATGAGCATGACGCAGATGGAGAAGATCTTCTCGGGGTTGGTGTTGGGTGACACGTTGCCAAAGCCCACGCTGGTCAGGCTGCTGAAGGTGAAGTACAGCGCGGTCACGTACTTGTCTTTGATGGATGGACCGGAGCTCACGTCACTGTCGTTGTAGTGCTTGCCGATCTGGTCGGCCAGGTTGTCCAGCCAGCCAATCTTCATGGCCCCAACACGTGAGGCCCCCGCACGCTCCACGTTGCCGATGGCGTACCAGATGCAGGCCAGCCAGTGGGCGATGAGGGCGAAGGTGCACATGAGCAGGAAGAGCACGGCGGCACCATACTCTGAGTAGCGGTCCAGCTTCCGCGCCACTCGCACCAGCCGCAAGAGCCGCGCCGTCTTCAGCAGGCCAATCAGGGTGGTGGTCTGGGGCTGGGGAGGTGGAGGGCAGAGCTGAAATGCCATGTTCCTTCATGCAGATCCCTGGCTACTATTTCAAAATGATGCTTAACATTCACATTTGTCCTTTAACGAGTCTGCTCTAAAGGATAACACACTAGATACTTCATTGTGATACATGAGGCCCCCTTCCCCTCCTGACAGTTATAGTTCACATGGCCCATGACCCCTCTCTCTCTCACAGACACACACACACACACACACACACACACAGATTTGTATTTATCTTTGTGGGGACTGTCCGTTCATTTCTATAGGGAAAACTGAAATCCCAACATGACGACCTTAAGCCTAAATGTTCCCCACAATATGTAGTATAAACCTGATACCCCCCCCTCCCACGCACACACACACACACAGACCCACATAGATTGTCCCACGCGTTCTTGGACCATCTTGGACACTCCCAGACCCTCACCTGACTTGAACAGCACAGGCTGTGACCCCCATGGTGGCTTGCTACCTCATCCCGCTTTAGAAGGCTTGCCCCCAACACTTTCCACTCAGGGGACATGGTGGCTAATGTCCACCATTGAACCTCAGTCACCCTGTGGGATAGTAATGCCCCAGCTTGCAGGATCAAAAGCCTCATTGCTGTTTGTGGAGGAAATCAAATATCTGCTGTCTAAGTCAGTAGCCCTGCATTTTACTTCATTTAATGGGGTGGGGGGTGGGGGTCACAGTGGACTTTTTAGAAGTTACTTGTTTAGCAGATCTCTTTACCACACATGTATCTGCTCTAAAGAGATATCCTCATTAATGAGGGCCTTAAAAAGCAGCCTCTGATTTAAGAGGAGCATACATCGAGGAACATCAAGGAACATTTCAGGTTCACGTGTTTCTGGCCACTCAGTGAACAAGATGTTCAGTTCGGTTCTGGCCTGGAGGTAACATTTAGGATGAAGACAGCACTAACCATTCCCATCTCACACACCTCATCGGAGCCAGAGCAGAAGATGAGCAGATCGAAGGGGATGGCGGCCACCATGTCGATGAGGAACCAGCCCTTGAAGTAGTGCTGGGCGATGCGGCCCGGTTGGCTCACAACCTCGTCGTTGTGGTTGACGTAGGTGGTGCGGAAGTTGATGAGGATGTCCACGATGAACATGACGTCCACCACTAGGTCCACTACATTAAGCGGGTTACAGGTGTAGCCGCAGGTGCGCCGGCGCTCGTCCTCCTGCTCGTTGAGGAGGAAGGCGGCTGAGTAGGGCGTGAAGACGGCCGTGTAAATTACCAGCAGCAGGATGATCCAGTCCCACACTGCCTTAAAGGGACTGTAGTGCAGGATGGTCCACTTGTGGATGCGAGGAGCCTGCAGCTTGTACTCGGGCAGCACATCCGCTCCCAGCGACAGTACCTGTAGGGCGGCGCCAGAGAGCCTTTTGTCAGATCATCAAAATAATGAGGGATACAAAAAGTCAAGGAACACCAGGAAAATATCATCAGGCTGATGATCGAGCATGGAAGTATGGTGTAATTGTTAGACAAACAAAATGAACGCAGACCCTAAGCATTAGCTTTAGCTCGTCATTCATGATACCTCTAGCTGATTAGAAGTGCACAGAATAAAATGTATAGAACATGTGCTGGCTGGGAACAGATAAGGGTAATTTGAACTAACAGACACTGACCTGTTTCTTCTGTTAGAATGCTTATCTAGTGTAGGGTAGCTAGTCTAAGAAAACACCGGGCCTTGGATGGGATGCTAGTGCATACCAGGATATGTACGTATGCACACACACACACACACACACACACACACACACACGCACACACACAAACAGATTGCACAGTCAGGTCCAGTGCCTACAGATGAATCCGAGATGCTGTAGTGAGACACAGGGTGTTACGGATGCGTCCGGGGAAGCAGCACAGAACCGTGAAGTCAGGTAACACAGGGGTTTATTCAGAAAAAATACCAAAACGCAGGACACAACGCAAGTACGAACATCAATGACCGGACAGTGGTGAGACAGATTCGGAAGCACTAAATACACAGAATTGATTAACAGCAACTAGACACAGCAGAGAACACTAGGATTCCACACAAGGTAAGAAGGGGACGTGGCACACGGGAGGATCGGACAAGCAGGCCATAACACAGGGAGTGATATCAGGTGCTAAGGAGACTAAGGCCAGGCCCTCACTGACAGCAAAGCCAAAGCAGCTTGGAAGACAGGCTCAGTGAGCACCACAGACACGCGGCGCTGTGAAGGAGGGAGAGTTCAGGCACCTCCTGGGGTAGGTGGGGAAGAAAATGGCGTGCAGATGCATAGTAAAACTCAAAAATGATTGTGTGGAGGTAGAGGAATCCAGGACACCACTACCAGGCTCATTTCTAAGAAACACGTCAGACTCATCACCACAGGAGCCCAGACTCCAAATACGATCATAAACTGTGATAAATGTGTAACATGTGACCACTGGACTTTGAAACGACACCATTGTGGGTATCATAGTTGCCTCCCTCATGCCACCGCCACCAGAAACAACAAGGGCCACAAATCTCTCTGATTTTCCATTCGGGGAGCCACCCATTTCACGCATCGATTTGTCAGTTTGTAGGACAGCAGACAGTCCAGGAAACACAGGGGGGGAGAGAGTCCAAAAGGGTGAAGGGCTAATGGAAGGGAGCGGAGAGCCTGACATTAAACACACAATAACCACTAAATTAGAAGATTGTCATATAAAAGCTGGCAACCATTTAAACCATAACACAACCAAGAAAAATACATTCCATTTGTGGTCTTACACAGCTCCCGTCAGGAGGGGAAAGCAGCCGCATCCCACTGTTACCCCATAACATACAGATTTACATACCAAAATATGCACTGCATTGTGGGAAGGAGCTCTTCAATACTGAGTCTGAGCAGTCATACATTGAATTTGGGTTTCGGTGCTTAAGATGTTTGTAGCCTAGACGGAGAGATGTTTACTCGCTGCTCAGTGGTAACAAATCACTAACAAACAGTCACTAGGTTAGACAAAGTAACTGCCCTGGCCACGAACAGTAAGCAGAGAGTTGTCACTGTAGGCTAGGACTCTCTAGTACACCATGATAAAAACCTGCCCATATGACTAAGACTTTACCACAATAAGAGGACAGACCCCACCCTGGGCTGGATGAAGCTGGGCTGCACTCTGCAGTGGTGCTGGACACTGACCGGGATTATGACCAGAGCCTCCATGGTGAGGTGTTCCAGGGCATCGTGCTCGCCAACACAGCAGCGTGGGCTGTCGCCGTGGCAGCCCGTCTCCTCCTTTGCCATTCCCACAGAGTGTGGCCCCCCAGCTCGGGGGGGTTGTGGTGGCAGGTCTCTCCCTGGGGACCACAGTCAGGCTCCTACATGCTCCCTGGATGCCCGCCAGCACACTCACAGCTTTTATACAGCCTGACACGTCACATGACCTTGCCCCCCCCTCCAATGGGTGAACTGCCCTGACTCCCTGACTTGGGGGACGTTCCCAGGTCACCTTTATTCAGGGAGAGATGGACAGTGACAGTGATGTCAGATTTAGGAGTGGGGAATGTACTTAAAGTCTCACATTTCAACTAAAACTCGAAGAAGGGAGGTTTTTAGATTTTGCCTTTTACATATTAAATCACCCATTCCACTGTAAGAGCAATAGGGTGTTCTGTGGAAATAGCCAGAATTGGACAGCAAAAATGCTGGCACCTTCATTATTTATATGTTGGCTTCTGTCACAGGGACTCCCCTAAAAACACCAGACAGCCCTGGAGGGGTGGGGAGGGGGTAGTCAAGCTTACTGTAGGTGCAAAAGTAATGTTAAGCCTCACTTTATATTTCGGCTATCATCGCAACGAAACCAGTGTTTAAAAAATGCTCAATATGATTTCAAATTCACAGTCCACGTGTTATTGTCACAGGTAATGGATTTACCAAAATATTCACAATGCCAACTTCTTGCGTGGCTGCTGGGATGATGTTTGTTCCCATAGCAACCATGTGGAGTGTAAGCAAGTCATTGGAGTTAGACTTCAGAAAAACAGATTGAGAGAGAGATGGAGGGAGATTATTATAAAAATATCCGCGCTGGTGAGAAAACATCTTCAGAGTGACCAGAGAAATTCTAGTGACAGCCGGTCTTTATATAACACACAATGCTACACATACCAAAAATTTCACTGTTTAAGCCATAATTGAAATACATCACCTAGGGCTGGGTGAAAAAATATAATGGGATATTGTAACTGAAAAATATTGGAATAAATGATAGTGTCATCCAACATTTCCCACACCACACATAGACAAGTATGTGGCACATACAGGCCACGTGAATTTTTTAGCCAAAAGCATATCATGAAAGCATGAAAAAATAAGTTAAAACTTCCAGATCAGGGTGGGGGGCATGAAATTATTGGTTTTTAGTCTCTGTTTTTTGAGCTCTGGCAAATTTGGGGTGTACTTTTGCGAGATGTGACAAAGGTCAGATGGACTTTTGCGAGAATTTCACATACATAGTCTACCAATTTCTGGGACTTCAGAAGTTGTAGTTGTTGCCAGATTTGATGACTCAACTACTACAAGTGGAATTTCACAGAAATCTGATGACAAGTGTATAGTACTTCAACATGTCTTTTGAAAAATTACTGAAAGCCACACAAATTTCTCTCATTTCAAAGGTTGCAGTAGTTGCCAGATGTGATGACTCACTTACTACAAGTGGAATTTCACAGAAATATCCACCAATAAGTGTATAGTAATTCAATATGTTGTCACACCCTGCATCCCTTCCCCCTCGTTCTCTCTGTTGTGTGGCTCTAACGAGTCACACCTGTTACTTGTATAATCTTGCCTCTCGTTACAGCTCTTATGTGGATCACCTCAGGTGCCTCTTGTCTGCTCCCTCATCAGTGGTGTATATAGTGCCTCACTGTCTTGAGCTCCCCAGTCCACTCATTGATGTTGCTGCCTGTGTGCGTGTGCGTGTGCGTGTGCGTGTGCGTGTGCTCCCTGGTTTGCCCTGTGCCCTCGTTTGATCCTCCCTACCCTGTTTTGACCCCTTCTGGGTTCGGGTTTAGAACCTTAAGTCTGGCACTGTGGTAACATTAGCTTTATTCAATTTTCTGACTGTAATATCTTTCAGCTAAAGCAAGCAACATTGGTTTTTCAGATTTCTTTATGGCAAAATTTAATATTTCAACGTTTGCGTGTGCACTTCATGATCAACAGCTCAACTTTCTTGCTTACAGTCACTGGCAGTGAATGGACGCAGTGAAATTATTAATAAATATGTATAAAAACACATTATACGGAACTCACATTGTGTGCATCGTCCCCCGTAGCTTAATGCTTGAAGCACATTTAACTGGACATGTCTGTATTGTTTAGGTTTATAAGTATTAGTCCAACTGTCTTGCTTATGGTCACTGGCGGGGAATGGACACAGTGCAATTATTAAAAAATAAATGCGTTTAATACGTAAAATGACACTTACATGGTGTGCATTGTCCCGCAAAGTTTAATGCTTAAAGCACACTTTACAGCGCATGTCTGTATGACTTAGGTTTATACTTATTAGTCCATAAATAAATTTAATCTTTTGTACTTTAAATGGACACAGCACAGTTATTAATGGATAAGTATTGTGAGATCTCACAAAAATTCAATCTCACCTTTGCAAGATTTCGCAAAAGTACACCGATGTCCCTTCCGGGGCTCCGCAAGGAAGAAACAGATGTACATTATCATTAACATAAAGACTAATATAACAACACCAGAACTAAAACTAAACTAAACGTTGATTACAATATAGTGTAACATATAGTGAACCTTTACATGATAGAGGGCATGTCAGTCCACCACAGACTACATGCACACAATTTGCACTTAAAATGGTACCATTTCACCCAAATGTTTTTGCATTGAGGGATGCAAAAGGAGTGCTTGGCGAACTATGTGGGAACATATAAACTCCACAAGCAGAATTGGAGATGGGAACCGAACCCACAACACTACAGGTGCTCAGTGACCATTTACTCAGTGAGTAAATTACAAGATGAAACAAACGCTCAGATATTAAATCCAAAATGGCTGCCGGTTTCGATCTTCTATTTGGAGAAAGAATCAGCTGTACCATTTAACAAAGCAGCGGAATCTATAGATGAAACCTCTATCATACCATTATTCAGAGGGTGTGGTTTAGATCGGAGAGAACGGCTAGGCCTCTGCTCCCTGACTCCAATCCACCAGAGGGCACTGTGAGGGTACAGGGAGCACCACAGACATTGGAGCTGACATCACAGTGCAGACATCATACTGTGACAAGCCATGGCTCACTGAAACACACACACCTCTTGCTACATCTACATGAAGTACTCTATACACACACAACTCACCCTTTTGTAACATTCATTCATAGGTACTTGCATGCATTTGCTAATAACATTATATTCCCAGTTAAAATGCTCAACGGGCTGCTTCAGTTCCTTTTTACTGAGACCCTAATGAAATGCTTGTGCTGGCAGTGCCAGTGCCAGCCTTTTCATATAAGCATTTAAAAGCTTGGGATAAGGTCACACACACCCCACTATGCATGAGGCTTTTTGCAAACCTCAAAGGGAAGAAACCATTTCCAGAATGTATAAAAAAAATACAATTACAAACATTACAAACAAACACAGCGAACCAAGGGGACCCTACGGTTTCGCAGGGTGCAGCCTTGGGGTTTCTCGGGGGGGGGATGCAGGTTTGGGGGGAACACACAGCCAGAATACTCACAGTCTCTGGGCCCAGACTCGCTCTGAAGCTCATGGCGGGTGTCCGAGTGACCAGGCACTGACTTTGCAGAGCTGCCGTGCTCACTGACAGCACTCGTGCCCCCCCCCCCCATCAGACACACAGTCGCTGCAGCGACCGCCCCACAAGACAACACGGGTCTTGCTTTGCATAGTATAAACACGGGGATGTGTCGGGTCATATGTGTAATGGACACGTGAGGTCTGACTTTACTCTGGACCCGGCAGATCGAAGTTGGGACTGAGATAGGTCACAACCGAACTGGCCATCCCAGCAGAGATGCACACAGCTGGGCCCCAGCCCTCAGTCCGAACCTCGCAGCCCAGAAAGGTGCAGGCCTGGTTCCAAACCCCCCACACCCGGGTTCTTGCTGGCACTTTCTGTCTGTCACATGGTACGATACAGAAGCGGCAAGGCGGTCAATGCTGGACAATCAATACCACATGCTGTACAGTAACAAATCAAAACCCAATTAGCCAGGAAGCCAACGTAAGCAGAAGCAACACACAGCCTGCATTCCTGCAGTCCCACTGAACATCATCAAGTGGATGGGGGGAGGGGTCTTCACACCTCACCTCATATACAGGAAGATGACTTCCGGGAAACAAACCCCCAGCAACACTAACACTGACCTCCAGTCCAAGGCACAAAACCAGACACCCTGGCACACATGCAACATTCAAACTTCATACACTTACAGCAAACTTTATTCAGAAGTTTTTCATTAAACTTTATATACCATTTGTATGAGTACCTTAGAACACTTTTGACAGATTTTGCTCTCTTTTGAGACGTGTGTGTACATAGACAGGTGAGAGTGAAGCTTGGGTTCAAAGTGCAGGGTCAGACATTTATCTGACTCCCCTGGAGCATTTTTTTGTGGTGGGGGGGGGGTTAAGGGGCTTGCTCATGGGCCCAAAGGCAATGCGACTATTCTGCTGAGTGCGGGATTCGACCTGGCAACCTTCCGCAAACAGATATAGTTAGTGGAGGACAAAATGACGATTTATTGCGAGCGGATGAAATTGTAGCGTTTCCAGCTCATTTCAAGAATCGCAATACAGCACTAATTAGCAGTAATTTACCTTCTACCGATTAAGAAAACTGCACTTGCACACCGTCTTGTTTAAGCACATTACACAGGACTATGTAACCATCACCAGTTAAGTGGAAAGCAAATTCAAACACAAAGATTTTACATTTATGTGGACGGAGTGGTGGCTCTGAGGCTGGGGATCTGTGCCAGCAATCGAATCCTGTGAATGTCAGGAGTGATCCTACTTCATTGGGCCCTTGAGCAAGGCCCTTAACCTGCGATTGCTTCATCCTGGGTATGATGTTAATCTACATCCAGCCCTGCATGGACGTCCTCCAACTTACTGGGAAATTTGGGGGTTGGTGGCAGGATTGGCACTCCAGCCACCGGAAAAAAAATCACTGGTCCGTTCAGACTAGTGTGGTGCTGAGGTATCACCCGCCATATGGCTGCACTCAGGTTCTCATCCCTGAGGTGGTTTGTCCTGTGCTGGGTGTGACAACGTGCTGTCATCACTGTCTGCTCCTCACCCCTCTCTCTCTCACAGGAATGTAAAGTATGTCCATAATAAGTCCATTACATCAGTAAATCATTTCGGTATTTAATCAGTGACCACCGGTCCTGGCCCTAAAGTATCATTGCCTAAGACATTTCACATTGATTTACAACTTTGATTCACCTGGCTGGTACAACATGTGCTGTTATAGAAAGTTAATTAACACCCTCCAGACGAATCAGATTCAAGAATTCAATAATTCCATTGTACAAGTGTGTTTACTGCTGGAATAAACTTAATGAATAAGAAAAAAAATATTCAAGGGTTGAGGGACCCCCACACATTTCAAATAAACCAATGTGTACACAACAAACAGATGCCATTGTTAACATGAGTAATTCAAAGGAAAGAAATCAGTCTGGCAGGTCCAGTCTCATCTATATAAAGGTAAAACAATGTCAAGCCAAACCATCACCAGTGAAATGGAAAGCAAATTCAAATATCAGGAGGAAATGCAGCATATGGAAATCCAAAGGTGCTAAACTGCATACAGTAACAAAAACACTACCACCTCTGCATCGCTAATTAAAAGTGAAACCCCGTCAATGAAATTAGGCTTTTCAAGAGGTCATTCTTTCAAAAGAAGTGAAATAGTGGAAGAATAAATTTGCACATATGAGATGTTTCATACTCCACAGACACGTGTCTGATCTACACCACCTTTCCAAGGCCTCACTTCCGAATCGACCAACCACAGGAGCTTTAACTATTGGCCTCTGGTTATACGTTGACTCACTCCACACACCTGATGCTAAACGGCTAAATGGCCTCTTTCACACTGGACATTACCAAGGCCCATGTTCCCCCTCACCTCGACAGGGCAAATGACAGACGGAATATAAAATAAATATTCTTCATAACTAGCAAACAAGCATCTCTCACAAACACAAATATGCTTTAAGGATTCTGGAAAGACTCCATCAATAACGCTGATGTATCTTTTTAAAGATACACAGAATGGTTACACTCAAATTTCGCAGCTGGTAGGGGGAGAAGTATATGAGTAGCTGCTGCAAGCTGTTTGCTGCCTGGCAGAGCGTGACTTCGACAGCTGGGAGATTAAAAGCTGATAAAGACAACACTGAGTAACAAAAGTCCCTGAGATGTGCCCACACTGAGCCAGCCACAGTGTCACTGTGCAGGGGTCGATTCTGGGCATTGCACAAGTTATAGAAGCCAGGACTCGGATAACCTGCCCCATTGCATGGGAATTTATACATTATGACAAACACCTTAAGGCCGACTGCTATAGAATCAGGGTTGCCAACTTTGATCGGCTAGCTGGAGTGAGGTTTTCAATTAGAGATAAGTCTGCACACACTTGCACACGTATTTAGTCTATTTACATGTATGTCAGTTTTATTACCTTGTATATCAGGGGTGGGAAATCATATCCGCAAAGAGCTGGTGTGTATGCGGGTTTTTGCTGCAACTCACTAATTAGATTACTAATTAGAGGACTAATAGGCTGAAGGGTCCTCACACCTGTGTTTGAACAGCTGACCTAAAGGTTATCCCAAAAACCTGCATACACACCGGCCCTTTGTGCATAAGATTTCCCACCCCCGCTGAAAATAGTCTGTAGGGTTTGAAAACTACCACAATGCTTTTGATGCAGCTAATTTTAGGTTTATAATGGGATAATATAGATTTGCTGTGATATTTCTTGAGCGAGAGTCTGACGGTGTGAGTGTCATGCCAGATGTGTGAGAGCTGTCCATCCTGCAGGATCAAGGGGCACAGTGCAGGGGGTGGGGGTTTGACACTGCTAATCATGTGCGCCTTAGCGCCGCCATCAGCCCAGCCAGAGTCACGATGCCACGCCCATGTGACAGCAGGTGCCTCTCAGGCCTATGCAGAATCATAGTATTACTATACTAATCATCAGAAATGAATGCACTGAGGAAATGCATTCAGCAGGAAATGCGGCAGCGTGTCAGAACAGTCAGGAGTCAGCTGGATGTCATGCCACATATGGAAAGGGGGGGGGGGGGGGCGACGCCTGAGAAACCACAAGGGCCGAAGGGCGGGCGGAAGCGAGGGACACATCAGCTGCTGGGGGCAGCAGCTCTTCTCACACCTGGAGTGCAGCATGCTTGCAAAAGCCTCCCTCATGCAGATGCATGCACACGCACACGCTGAGCTCACTTTGATGAGCGCATACCACTAGATCAGTGTTTCCCGACTGGGTCGGGAGTGCCACATACAGTCGATATTTTTGCTTCCTCCCAGCTCCCTCCCAGGCAGTCCACATTTCTGCTCCTACCGGGAGCTGGGGGGGAGCAAAAACGAGGACCGTCTGCAGGTTCCCGAGGATCAGATCGGGAAACAGTGCACTAGACAGCCGTGGAGGGGCTTGGGGGCTCTTCTGTGAATGCCTTGGCGTGAATCTGATTGACACAAGGCGTTTGTGACGCCTGAGCTCTGCCGCAAACCTTCAAGAATCAGCTCCTGCTCCATCTGCACACACAGTCAGGACGAAGCTCAGGCTTTGCGAGTAAAATACGGCCATCTGTCAACCATAGAGGGGCGCTGTCAGTGAGCCCCCACCTGCGTGACCTTCTCCGTCACGTTCTGTGTGCGGTCCTTCAGCTTGCTGGGCGCCAAGATCTCGATCTCAGCAGGCGAAGGAGGCCGCAGTCTCTCATGGGCAAAGCTGAGCGTCACCTGCGGGATCTTGTTGACGGCGCGGTACCTCATCAGGTCCGAGTCCGATGTGGAGTTTGGAAGGCTTGGTCTCAGGTCTGCGTGTGTGGAGGGGGGGGGGAGAGCATGAGCAGAAGACCAGTCATAGCATCTCCAATCACTCCACTTTTTCCAGGATTCCATTCAACTCACTTTGTGCTATGCTTATTACCATTTTGAAAGTAAACCTGGACCACACACACACACACACACACACACACACACACACACACACAGGCGGTATCAGGCTCACTGCTGCCAGACAGAGAGGTGCTGCCCCGGTAGGACCAGTCAGCCCTCATGCCCTCGATGTCGTCCAGCGAGGAGGCACGACGGAGGCTCCGCACGCTCTCACGGGAGCAGCTCCGAGGCAGGCCTGCTTCGTGGAAGGATCCGTTGGGGTCCAGGAGGCTGCGTGGGGACGGGCGGCCGGTGGGGGCCCCGCTGCGGTCCGGCTCGATGAGGGCCTCAGTCTCAGACTGGACACAGCTCTCTTTGGAGGGGATGCGGAACTCCTTTAGAGGGACCTCCTCGCTGCCAGGCTGGGCGACGGGGGTGGCAGGGGGGTGAGAAGTCAGTCAACAAGGATGGGGGGGGGGGGGCTGCCATATGGGCTGCCATTACACAGACATAGCAAACAAGAGGCTTGAAGCAGACTGTCAAAATCATACCACAACATGAAAGAAATACCCTCCATGTTCCACCTGTTTGGGTTGATCTGATACTACTGCTTTCTGTCTTGCAGATTCAGGTCCAGGCTGTTTATTCAATTCAATTCAATTTATTTTTCACAACAAAGTTGTCCCAAAGTGCTTTACAGGGTTGTGTTGTGATAAATACAACAAAAGTAGAGGGAGATACAGAATGGGAAAGAAGGAAGGAAAGAAATTGAATAAAGAAAGAAGAAAGCCAGAAGACAACGGAGGAGAGGAACCAAAAACTCCCGAACAGGGAGGAAAAAAACCTCTGGGGTCCAAGGTCAGCTGGCCACCCAGGGTACATAGGTACATGTCCTGTAGGGATGCCAGACCCCCATAGGGTACATAGGTACATGTCGTGGAGGGATGCCAGACCCCCATAGGGTACATAGGTACATGTCCCAGAGGGATGCCAGACCACCATAGGGTACATAGGTACATGTCGTGGAGGGATGCCAGACCCCCATAGGGTACATAGGTACATGTCCCAGAGGGAT